>PPHD01001874.1:0-39417 GCA_002909625.1 Bambusicola thoracicus
TTTTTTTTTTTTTTCCCCAGAAGAATCTGAGAGGCAGGTAGATGTATCAAAGAAATTGAGCCTATAATTTGAAGAATTTAATGCCGAATCTATGACATGGCAGATGGCTAGAAGTGTTTAGAAAGAATCTGATCTCTTTTGTTTTCTGTGTAACATCTGTTAAAAAGAAAATCTGAAGGAAGCAAGGACCACTTACATGCTTTCTGTGATGTTACCTGTAATTAAGTATAGCTGAGAGATTCCATAACTTGTTTAAACCTAAAAGTGTTTTGTTTGTTCTTTCTACAATTCAGAAGTGCTTTTGCAAAGATGCTGTCTGCTCTCTTGCAGTTGACTTTATACAGACATCATCCCCACACTGAGGACTCCCTGGTTTGGCTGCTGATACTCTCCAGTAGCATTCAACATGATTATTTTGTGTTGTTGAAGCCTTCTTGACATAGTATGGCACTTAATCTAGGGCTGATGCTACACAGCATCATTATTTCAGTACTCTGTGCAGTGACATTTTGAAAGAACAGCCAAAATATTCTTGGCCATTTGTCTCCTGATGCGGTTATGTCTGCAAGAGTCATGCTACTTCATCAGCATCTACTAAGTCTTGATTTACTGCTGTTGCTATTTGGCTTGGGTTTTCATTTGTTGTTTTTTATTTTCTCCTGGGCCATTAAGCTGTCAGAATGCCTGTAGCAGCCCACTGGTTCTGTTTGACGAACTCATCTTTCTTTTTGGGAGGGGAGAGGATGACAATAAAGAAGGAAAGTTGCCAGCTATTTCACTGCTGTGGAGTATCCAGCCTAAGAAATGCTGGAACTGCAACACCCACAGTGCTTGGTTTGATTAACAGAGCATTCACAGTTGATTTAAAAGACATCGTATAAAAATTACTGGTGTTTCCTCTCAGCTGGAGATGAAATATCTGGAGTCCCCTCTGAGATCATCTTGCCACAAGTCTTCATAATAGGTTACAACAACAGTATTTCTAGTTTCAGTCTTCAAACTTGATTCTATGTTTATCCAAAGCGTTTGGTAGTGGGAGCCATTTGTAAGCTGTTCATGTAATACATTCTTTGTACTGAGGCTGCAAAAAAAAAATAATCTTGATAACTTCTGATCTTGTTTTTTAAGTACCTTCAGAATATTATTTTTTCTTGGATTTATGGTTCACAGATCCGTCCATAGAATAGGCATTACTAAAGGCTGAGGAGCAAATGCAAACTTCTGTCTGGACTTGTGTCTTCAAAGCGTGGTGTGGTCTTAAATTATTTTTGGATGATAGGATGTTTGTCATCAAATTAGCATGTCTGAGTTGGCCAGGTGAGAAGAGGTGAATCCTGTTCTCCACTCTACATCAAAAGAATTGGGCCTGTTGCTTAGCAAGATACAATTCTTGGAAGAAACTTTTCACTGATTAGAAATTGTGGTTTCTTTGTAGGGGCCAACTCCACCAGCAATGCTGTGAGAAGTGGACACAGGTCAATGATGAAACTCAAGCTAAGATGGCAAGGATGGCTGCTGCTGCTGCCTGGGGTCTAGGTGATGTATCTTTCTAGCTGTGCTCGTGTGAGCCTGTATGACAGCCAACAATGTAGAAGCACGAATAGATTTAACTTTAGAGCCACAAATGATAAGAAACAGAGTAATCAACACAATCCATTTACACTGAGACATGAAGTAGGTATCGTTCAACACAAAAGCCCTTTGGAAAACCTGTGTTTACATATGGTGTCTCTGTGTGGTGTCAGGTAACAGACTGCCTTGTGGGTCTGAGTAGATAAGCAGTTACTTAACTGGTCTCTTTTAGTTTTACACTGAACGTAGCTCAGACTTGAAATAAGGTTAATAGAACTTCTCTGATTTCTGGCAGACCTTTATTTAGAAATTAGAACATTGTCCATTGAGAATTTTGGTAGGTTATCTTGATTGAGCAGGCAATCTTAAGTGGAATAAATCTATAGATGGTCCAAAAATTGCTACTGCTGATAGCTAGGTATTTACTAAAAATGCTTATAAATCACTTGTTGTTTGGCAGTCTGAGAAAAAGTAATCTGCTCTGTGGAACACTACCTCATTTAAATGTTGTGGCAGTAGCAGTGGCTGCGGCTGAGTCATGTAAGGAAGACGTTAAAAATCCTCATGATGAATGTACCTAATCATGCAATATTAACTGAAGAGCCTTCTGACATCTGTCTTGAAGTAGAATCTGATTAATTGTAAAAGATCAAGGAGAACTGGTTCAAGCAGGTATGAGTTATCAATTCAAACACTGTAGGCAGAGGGAAGCAATAGAAGTTCCCGGTACTTTACTGAATTCAGGCGTAGTCACTGAGGCCTAAGCCTTAGCATAATTCTGTTCTTATCTCACAGAGGGGGCTGTTGCATTGCTGAGGATATTTGTGTCTCTGCAGGTCAGTGGGACAGCATGGAAGAATATACCTGCATGATCCCAAGGGACACCCACGATGGTGCCTTCTACAGGGCCGTACTGGCTCTTCATCAGGACCTTTTCTCACTGGCTCAGCAGGTAACTCCTTCCTAGGCTTCCCAAAAGCTGGTTTAGGATGAGCTGGATTACATAGCTACGTGGAAGGCATGCTGTTTCAAAGCATTTAGCTATAACGTGAATTGCTCAGTAATCTTTTTTTCCACTGATGTATTAGACCTTGTTGTTTGAGCTTGTCTTTTGTCTCTAGAAACACAGCAGTGAATATATCTGTACAGATGTTAGAGGTCCAGAGCTGTAGGGTGCAGAGAGCCTTAGCCATTCTTAGGCTTCTTTCTTCTGTCAGTTTTCTAGAAGTGCAAAAGGATTATCTCAGCAGGGATTTCATTCTGCGAGATATTGCTTGATAAAAGACATTAATGACATAAGACATGCATAAGAATCCCTGTGAACATTCTTTGTGCTTCTGTATATTGCAGCTTTTTCAGTTAAGTGCTCGTGTAACTCACACACCAGAATTTCTGCTCTGATTTTTCTGGCAGCAGTGATAAATCTTAAACTGAGATCAGAAATCACGGCAAGGAATGAGTCCATTAAGTAGAGCTGTATTGGTGTGCATGTTCGCCACAAAGGAGATTTACAGAGAGACTTTTCTCCCCTGTAGATGTGAAGCTCGTTGTTTACTTTCCAAGGAATCTAAAGTAGCATTTCTCAGAATTCTATTCTGACTTGCCAGCTTAGATAAAGGAGTAGTTCAGTCTGCTTTGTCAAAACACATGCATAGATTTTTGAATGATATGCGCAGTAGAATTATCCAGGCACTCAAAAGGGTAGAGTTTGTGATTAACCTTTAACATTTTAAACAGGAAAAACTGTAGATAAGAGATTATGCAATGACTGGAACCAAAGGAGGATTTATTTTATGCTTGAAAAGCATGCCTTAGTTGTAGTGAGAGAATTGGAATTTGCAGATACTGTAAAATTCATAAAAACCTGTTGTGTTATGTAAAACAGTGAAAAGCACTTTCTGTCACTGTGAATTATGAAAGACATTTCTTGAGTCATTCTGTGACTGACTTGCTTGTTCTAAAATGCAAACTTCTGTTTTCTTCCATGAATGTTTTTAATGATGATGTCTACAATAAGTAGGATTAGAGGTACTGCAGACTTTGATTTTTAGAGGGACAAACTTGCAAATTGTTCAGGTGATAAATAAACCTCTTCCTCCTGCACCTCCCACTAGGTGCTGCTTTCCTGTTGATTCTTCCTGCTCATAACATGCTTTCCTGATCCTTGCTGGACAATGTGAACAGTGCCATCTCTGTTCAGGAGATGGAACAGATGAATATCAGTTTGAACAGTTGACTCTGCATAAAACACCCCCTTCTTCACTCCAAAATCTTATTTTATTTCAGTGCATTGACAAGGCCAGAGATCTGCTAGATGCTGAGCTGACTGCCATGGCAGGCGAGAGCTACAGCCGAGCCTATGGGGTAAGTGTCTCACTCTTAGCCTTCATTCTCCTCACTGCTGCTTCATAATATCCCTAGAAATAATGTAAAACTTCTAATTAGTGTTAGTATCAAACGTAAGATCTTTTTAAGCCCACGAGCTAGATGACTCTTGTCAGATAAGAGGACTGCTTAAGGACAAATTAAACAATGAAATGAATTCTACCCCTCAAAAGAAGTAAGAATTGACATTTGCAAATGGTGTATCATCTAAATGTCAATGTATAGGAGTCTGTTCTTTACCTGCTGGGGGAAGCTCATGGACTTAAGATTTGGGTGCCAAAAATACTGTTTGTTAATTATAGTTTTGTTCTGTAGTGATTGGGATGGAATGTGATTGTTTCCTTTAGGCTATGGTATCCTGCCAGATGCTGTCGGAGCTGGAAGAGGTTATCCAGTATAAACTTGTACCAGAACGCCGTGAGATCATCCGCCAGATATGGTGGGAAAGACTGCAGGTACATCAGTGTAAACACCAAGGATGGCAGTGGTGATATTTTGAGCCTGAACAGCTTCCTTCAAAGTCAGGGTGATGGCTCAGCAGTTCATTCTTGTTCCAGTCCAGTACCATATGTTCTTACATGGCTATGTGCTTTCTGTCTCCTTTGTGTTGTCCTTGTTGATTTTTAGGTTAGTCTGTCTGAGGTGTCTACAGAGTGACACCTTAATAGGGTGATTTAAGCTTGAAATGAATGTATACAGAGCAGAGATGCTAGTAGCACCTCCAGAGCTGCTTGTCTCTGTGTTGGACCTCACCTGAAAATACTGATTCCAGTACAACTGATTTGAACTTTTTATCTGTCTGACTGCATTTTAAGAAGCAAATTCTCTCACAAGGCTGGGAAACCAGACAGAGAATTCACATACGTGTAAAAGATTGCTCTTTTCTTGAAGAACTCTGATCCCTGGAGAAGATTAAAGAGAAAATAAAGCATACGGTAGAATGTTCTAATTATAGCAAATTTTTATAGACTGTATGGGAAAGGAATTTCTCCCCTTGCAGATTTCTCCACTGCTCTATATGCCTTTTTATGAAAGGCTGTTACCGCTGTATGTTTTTTTAGCTGTTTGGGAAGCTGTGACAAAGGCTTTAGTCTCTCATCTGCATTCCTGTCTGTAAGAGCTCAGGAGCATTCCGCTGGGGTGGAGAAACTGTGTGTGACAGGAAGCGTAATGTCTGAATACAGCTGTTGATGGTTCTAAAAGCAGTACGTGCAGTTCTTACACATTTTACAGCTTCTTTTTAAATAATTTTCAAGTGCCAATTGGATGTGTTGTGTATTTGGGTGTCAAGGAACAATCTTGGGGAAAAGAAAGAAGGAAAAGAAACAGATGCTTTGGTACAAAGGAGATTGCTGCCATCGGGAATTCTCTTTACCTCGAAACAAAATCTAAGTTGTCTCTGGATTAATACTAACCTCAGAGCATCACTGTTAGCTCTGAGGTGCTTGGGCACTGCAGCAAGCACTCTGCATTTGGTCATTTTCCATCCCTACTTTGCTGTAGCATCCTTAAACATTTGAAATACATACTCATCCTGACAGTGTTCTGGGCCTTTCCCTTCAGGCAGGCATGAGCTAGGCAATGCTTTCACAAGCAGTATAGCAGTTGGGACTGCAGTTTTTGTCAGGATGTCAGTCCAGTCATGCCAGCTTCTAAGAGCAACACATGCAAGGAGAAGAAAAAGGGTGATAAGAAAAATGTTTTTGTAGCCATTTAATTTTTTTTTAATCATCTGTGTATAGGGTTTGTCACAATTTAAACCAAAAAGTGCTTAAACCGAAAACAAGCTATAAAGCTGGGTCGAGAAGGATTGTAAAAACATTTGACATGCTTTGGAAATACGCAAATAACTTCCATGATTTTGGATGCATTCTTCTTTAGAAGCTTTTCTTGTAGAGGAGAAGCTCTTCTCTTAAAGAATATCACTAGACTGCAAGCACTGAGCTGACTTTCCATGCATTGTGGGCTGCAGGCTCTAAGGGTCAGGAACTTAACATGTTACACACACTACAGTTTAAAGAAATAGCCAGCTAGTTTTTTTTATGTTGGCCTGCTGTGAATTATGGCTACTGAAGTCTCTCCATCTTGGGAAAATTCCCTTCAGATTCTGAGTTAAGACTCGAGGCTCTGTGGAATGGGCTGAATATACAGCTCTAACACCTTTTCTTCTTCTTTCTTCAAGGGCTGTCAACGGATTGTGGAAGACTGGCAAAGAATATTGATGGTTCGGTCTCTTGTTGTGAATCCTCACGAGGACATGAGAACTTGGCTCAAGTATGCCAGCTTGTGTGGCAAGAGTGGGAGACTGGTGAGCATTATCAATCCCTACAACAGGTTTTTAGACAGCTGACCTCATCCTGCCACTCAGGCTTCTGAATGCTTTCGTTAATTGAATGGGATGGGCCCTCCTAAAGAAGAGACTAATCTGAAATTACTGAAATGCTAAAACTCTAACAGGCATATAGTTAATGCTTGTAGCCAATTAGTTTTGTGAGACAAGTACTATACCTGAGAGCACCTTGAAGCCAATTTTTTTTGCCTACTCTACTTGGAAGTTCTTATACAGTATGGGTATTTAATAGTATTTAATAGCTCTTTTAATAAAGCACTCTGTCAAATCTAGAATGTGATGTTAATATCAAGAAATGCTACAGTTCAGTTTCAGTATTCACCATGAGATTTATTACCAAAAATACTTGGAACAGACTTCACCCTCTGTAATAACTTCTGAAAAGGTAATTTAATGCTCAGGTTCCAGCAAAGATATATGTGGTTTATAATGTGGTATTCTTATGAGTCCAGGAAGTGGTAAAAAGGCTGCTGCAACTGTGCTTTATATTGCTGGTTTAGCTTTTTTAATGGCAGGCAATTCTGTGGTGAATATGAGATGGAGGATGGAGGTAAGGATGATCTTGTTTTAACTTCTTTTTTATTTTAATGTTTGTAATTTCCTCCAGGCTTTGGCCCATAAGACACTTGTCCTGCTCTTGGGAGTAGATCCATCCCGACAGCTGGATCACCCACTGCCAACAGTACATCCCCAAGTGACTTATGCATACATGAAACACATGTGGAAGAGTGCCCGTAAGGTACAGAACAACACCATACCCTCTGCCTTTTGTTGCTCAGTGTTTGTGCAGTGCTGTACACTTCAGCTCTTCTTAGTCTGCACGGAACAAAGACAAGGGTGAAGGTTTTACTTTTTATTTCTTTAAAATGAGTGACTGGTCTCTTTCCTTATCACTATTTTAAAGACAAGCTTTGGAAATTTTCTTTTCAATCTCAGTAGACGGAGAAAACCTGGCCCAATTTTATTCTCTGCATGGAAAGATTTGTTAAAGCAGCATCAGGTATCCAAGGCGTGCAGCTGAGATTAATAGTCAATAGTAACACTTCTTTCCTCACCAGAGTTTTGCTGTGTAGGCTCAGCACTTAGCTTTTCTTCCACTATTCTGATTGCCAGGTCTCCATATCTTACGCATGGTCAGGGCTATACAATGGAAAAAGAAAGGAGTTCTTTCAATTCCAGTTTTAGAATATCTAGAACAATTTGTACTTAGTTGCTGTGCAGAACTTTTATTAAAGACACAATTGAAATTTTCTGACTGAAAGACAGCTGAAAAGTACATAGGGTTTTGTCAGGGGAACAATTTGGCTCTGAAGAGCCTGGGATGAATGTTTATGACATTGCAACACAGGGAGAATTTACATACTCAAATCCAGTAAGCCCCAGACTGGGTAACTTACCTTTTTTTTTTAATATACATTAAAGCCTCTGTTTATTGTCATATTCTGCCACATCTTTTTTTAATTTTTTCTGTCTTTGGGGTTGCCAGTACTGGAACAGAGCCACTGCTATGGGATGATGGCCATGACCTAACTTTTCTTCATTTGAATTTAAAAAACAGAAGGAGCTGCTGATGAGGCCCTGTTCTGTTGGCTTTGTAAAGCAGTGTAATGGTCTCTTACTTTCTTTATTAAACGACCCCAGGAATATATGGGTATTCTCTGCCTGCTTCTCTCAATGAAAGTGTCTTTTCTCTCTTTGACCTGTGATAAAGAAATAGGTAAAAAAAGATGCAGGAAGAGAATATATTTAAACTAAACTGTTATGAGATTATGTGGACTCCATGAGAACAAGAGGAAAAAAAAAAAAAAAGGAAAGCAGCCAGGATGATAGAGAGAGACAGATGTGGATGCAATCACAAGCTCTTGCTTGCTGAATGATTTCATATTTTCCTACAGCACATAAGCTCTGTGCATAGAGACTTTCACAGTTATGTTTTGACAAATATCTGGTACAACAGCACTACTGTTTTTAAGATTGTTTTCCCTCCTGCTTCTAATGAAGTATCTAACTTATTACCTGTGGAACGACGCCTCCCTGTTAATGATGTGATACTTTAGTTTTGCCTTAGGCCAATGCCCTTTTTCATGACAACTGATTTGTGCATGCTGACATTTGAACCGGACAAATAAGGCATTCCAACTCAGGTGATTGCTGCCTCACTTTAAAGTAGGTCATTTCTGTAGGTGGAACAGAAGTAAATTGGACTCTTAATAGCACTTTCTGCAGTTTCTGACCTGAAATGACCTTGCAGATTGCAAGAGCTTTACTCTAATTATTTCCACTGAAGCATGCACACTTTTTTTTTCCCCTGCATTTTCAGAGTTCTTTACCCCAGAATCCACCCCAAGGAATTTCAAAGAATATTCTCCCAAAATGTTGATAGTTACTTTAGTGTTAATGCCTTCTGTAGTCTGGCAAAGGAGCAACAGGTTTGTACTTCTTAAACAAATTCAGGAGAGATCTAGATTTTCATCTGTTGAAATAAGTCAAAGTTTAGGTTCTGTGGTATGTACTGTAAGTCTACCCAGAGCCTGACTTTTAGAAGGGAAGCTGCAAGTTTTCCTTTAGACAGTATTTTCTCAAATTGTCTTTTCCAAGCCATAGCATATTACAGGTAGGCTTCTTAGGATCTGTCACCCAGTCTGTTATGGTTGTGACCCATTCAGACACAGTATGTACACTGTGAACATTTGATTGTTGGTTGCTGGACTCTTTGATGTACGTGTTCAATTGCAATTGAGATATCATGATATGATTTCTAGAATGTTACTATATGCGAGCAGTAATAGGACATTCTCTGCTGTTGGAGGTTTATTCTCATATACTTGACCTTGCCAGTTTGCCAGATCTGGGTTCTTGCACATTGAAGCACAAGTACTAGCTTGTACTATTGTCAGTCATTCTTACCAGGATGCAGTTATTTGTTCCTCAGTGCAGCAATTCAGAGGCCAGATTTATAAGACAATTAAGAATTTTTGTCCTGTTCATTTATTAGGGGCTACAGACCTGGCATAAATCGATTCTAGAGATATGTAAATAGTTAAAAGGCTTTCAAAGAAAACAAAACTATTTTTTGCTTCTGCTGAAAACTTATTTCCCTGTTGTCTTCTACGTGTGAAATGTTATTTAACCCCCATGACTCTTACCACAACCATCATCCAATTACAGATTGATGCATTCCAGCACATGCAGCACTTCGTACAGACAATGCAGCAGCAGGCACAGCATGCTATTGCCACTGAGGACCAGCAGCACAAGCAGGAACTCCACAAGCTTATGGCACGGTCAGCACCTAGTCCTTGGAGACCCGTTGTAGCTATGTGGTAACACTGTCTGTCCTGAGGTTGCAGGGTGCATGCATATGAGACGTGTTAGACGAGACCCGTGCTTTGATTAAGAGGAAAGAGATTTCTCATTTAGATGGTAGAAGGCCCTTTCAATATTCATTATTCATCTTATAATTTCAGGAAGTGTTACTGTGACACATCAGTGTAAACAAGCTCATATTTGTCCCTGGCAGCAGGCTGTGTTATTCCAGCACTGTGGCTCACTGGCAGAAGGCATCGCTCTCATCTCTGTTTTTTCAGGAGATTCAGTCAGTAGGAAAGAAGCTCTTCCCACATGCCTGGCACATCTGTGGCAGCCCTTAGTATAACAGCAGTGCTTTGGGCATTGGGTGCCAAGCATGTGATGGTCTCTTAAAATACTGTTGTATTGAAATGCACCTCATGAGCTCTATTTTCCTCCATAAATCTGTGGTTACCAGATCTGTTATTTCCAATTTGAAGAAGAAATCACATAGTACTCATTAATGAAGGGTTGGTTTTATGAGAATGGAAACCTGATAACAGCATTGTCTTAGTGTTTTCAGGTTGACTATCATGGAAAATAAAGTAGTAATGAGTTATTTTTCTTGAACAAGGCTTGTAAGTGTGGTATTTAGAGTCTGCTGAGAGAGCAAAGTATTAAGCTTAGCACAGAACTTCATAGCCCCACCCTACTGCAGGAAAAAATGTTGTTTTTCTTTCCTCTGGGAGGAGATGGCTTTATGGGGTTTCTGGCTTGGGAGAAGAGCATTTGCTCTGCACTTCTGCTGGCTGGCTGGTGCCTGTTCTCTCCAGAAGGCTAGTTCGTATGGTGATACATACAGCTAGTCAGCACACATGCTGTGTGCCTTTTATAATTACTGAATAAGTATTTTGATGCTTTTGTTAGCTACTTCTAAAGTGCATTTTGTAACTGACAAAAATGAGGAACAAAATTTGACCCTAGCCTTGTTCCATAAAGTTTAAACCAACCTTACCTGTTAAATGCATACGCTCCATCCATAGAAGAGGCTTACTGAGTGAGTTTAGCACATGAAACATTTTTTTCAGACTTTGGATAAGAATTCTGCCTCTTAAACCAGCAGGTTTTGTTTTCATTTCAGGTTGTGTCTGAGTCAATAATCCCTTTGCTTAACCAGGTGTTTCCTGAAACTGGGTGAGTGGCAGCTGAATCTGCAAGGCATCAATGAGAGTACCATCCCCAAAGTCTTACAGTACTACAGTGCTGCAACAGAGCATGATCGCAACTGGTACAAGGTCAGTAAGGAAAGGTTCCAAACAGTGCAGAGAGAGAGCGAATGATCACATCTCCATTGTCTTTTTCCTGTTACACGTACTTAAGCTTTGAAGAATTAAGGAGTATGGGAAGGTAATGTGATTTATTTCTAGTTCCTTTGATGCTATAACATCCAATATGGAGCTCTCGACTGAGAACTCACCCTGATGTTAAGATAATAAGGCAATAAAAACTTCAAGTGATTAGAGAAAGTAAAGCATTGTGTTGTCTGCAGGGTATTACTTCTCCTCTCTAGACTCAGAAAGGTTGAATTATTACCTAATACTCAGTACAAGTTGCAGAAAGGATTCATCTCCACCATTTTTGTTGAAGTTCTTCTCTCCTGTTGGCAGGCCTGGCATGCCTGGGCAGTGATGAATTTTGAAGCAGTGCTTCACTACAAGCATCAGAACCAGGCCAGAGATGAGAAGAAGAAATTGCGTCATGCCAGTGGAGCCAGTATCACCAGTGCCAACACTGAGGGCAGCAACAGTGAGAGTGATGCAGAGAGCACAGAGAACAGTCCCATCCCATCTCCAGTGCAGAAAAAAGTCACTGAGGTATCAGTCTACCCTATTAACTTAAAGAAATAGGTACTTAGTCTTCAGACACAGGAAGCAAGCCACAATGTATGCTTGGCTTGTGGACACTGCCTGTATATAGCCAACAACGTGAGGTACAAAAACGCTTCACAGTCCTACCAGCCTGAAAGGTCTATGTAAATACAGATCTATATAAATATATTTTATCAAGCAGAAAATAAAGTTCAGGAGTGATGTGGTCTGTGGGAGCATGAATGGAAGCAAACTATAATGTGGATTAGGTTTGTTTCCACATAGTTCTCCCTCTTTCCCCATGCTAAGTTTAGGATTCCTGTGGGTTGATACTCCCGTGTAGAACTAATGCAGCAATTTCATTCCAAAAGGATTTATCCAAGACCCTCTTGATGTACACTGTCCCCGCTGTCCAGGGTTTCTTCCGGTCCATATCTCTGTCTCGAGGAAACAACCTACAAGACACTCTCAGGTAATCTAGATGATAAAGCCGCATGGTTTAAGATTAGGTAGAACCTTTCTTCAACTCTTGTTATGGCTAAAATTCAGTTCGAACTAATGCACATTAGGTTATCCTAGCTTGGTTCTGGGAAGAAGATTTTTTTGTAAGTGTAACTGAAGATATTTGACTGGAATGGTATTTCTTGTTTTGTTTCATTCCTAATGAATGTTTCTTTCTTCCAGAGTCCTTACTCTATGGTTTGATTATGGTCACTGGCCTGACGTGAATGAAGCTTTGGTTGAAGGGGTCAAGGCTATCCAAATAGATACTTGGTTGCAGGTAAGGAACACAAAGGACTAAGACCTTGGGGATCCTAGGGGGTTCTTTTACAAGTTACCCAGGAGGATCCTTTGCTAAACACTTATGTAGGTGAGTGGCAAAAGCAGTGTGCACGCAGTACAATTTGTAACTGACTTAACAAGAATTTTGAGTAGATACTAAAGAGGCATTCTTGCATTAATTTCTGCATTTATATGTAGACTAATTCATATGAATGAGAGAGCAAAGATTTTAAAATTGAAGATAGTGATCGAGCATAAAACAGCACTGAGCTACTCCAGTGTAACCCAGACAGTGAGTCTATTTTGAGACTACTTTGTAGATTGAGTCTTGTAAAAATGGCTTAATTTCTTATTTGAGTGTTACACTTCCAAGACATGCCTTACTCTGTCCACGCGAAGATCCTATAATAGTTTTGCCCAGAACATTTGTCATCTCACTGAGTTGTTCTGTATTTTTGGCACTGTTTGGAACTTTGCTATGTTATCCTCTGACTCAAAAATGAGTGATGGACCTGTATCTCCTTTAGAGACTGTGAGGTCTCTGGCTGAGAGCAGAAAACAGCTCGTGAACTGTGTCTGTGAGCTGACAGAGATGTTTATTTTACTTATCCTTACCATTAGGTTATCCCTCAGCTTATTGCAAGAATTGACACACCTCGACCATTAGTAGGACGTCTCATTCATCAGCTCCTCACAGATATTGGACGGTACCACCCCCAGGTAAGCTTTAGCTTAGAGAAGGAATTTCCATAGACTTGTAGCCTGTTAGGGTATTTCTTGTATGTTCCATCTCGCTGCTCTTGTTACCTGCTATGGAATTCACAGCAGGTGAAAGTGGGGGCGTTTCTGCTGCTGCAGGACTGAGGTGAAATAGTCCCTCGGAACTATTCAATTAAAAGAAGAAATAGGAGGTGGGTGAACTACGCTGTAGGGGAAGTCCTCTTCCTGTAAGAGAAAATTGGGTAGCGCAGATTGTCGTCTTAAATCTAATCTCATTAAGTGACTGATAAAAGCCTGCTCCTGAGATGTTTTTTTCCAGAATTTCTTCCCACAGCGTGGAAAATCACAAAATGCTGAGTACACTTTTCTGTTCTTTGGGTTTGATACAGGCTCTTAAAGTCATTCTGCTGTTCAGAGACTTAAAGTCTTGTAAGCTTTTTGGATGGGAAGTCTTTGAATAGCAAATTGCTACCACGTCTCTCAAGAACCAAGATTACTTTCTCTTGTCTGATCCTAAGACTGCTATTCATGTTCTGCTAATCTTTCAATTTATGCAACTCTTCTGTGTGGTCCTAAAATATTATTATTTGTTGATATCACTTGTAGGCTTTGATCTATCCTTTGACTGTGGCATCTAAATCCACAACCACTGCTCGCCACAATGCTGCAAATAAAATCTTGAAGAACATGTGTGAGCACAGTAACACGCTGGTGCAGCAGGCAATGATGGTGAGTGCTTAAGTGTACCATGAGGTATATGAGGTTTCAGGTACAACAATACTAAAATGGCTGTTTGGTGTTAATTTTATTCAAATATAAGGTTGTTTTTTTTTTTTTAATTTGGAAGAACTTGGTGTCAGCATATTTTCAAGAGAATAATATAAAGTGAGCCATAACATCCAGACAGAGTTCTTATGTGTCCTTATGAATAAAGATGGAATAAATGAAGAGTTGTTTTTTCCCACAGTTATACTTTTGCTTAATGAAAAGTGGAAACAAAACTTTTCATTTAATTCAATTGCTATGTAATTTAATTCAATTGCTCAAGCTTTTTATGAATAAATGAAAACTAATGCTATTAGGCCAAGTTACACAAATATACACAGAATTTCAAAGGCAACAAGTTCAGTGAGAAAAGCCTGATCATCATCTTACAGGAAAAGATACAACAAGCTTGTGGGAGTTTTTGTTGCTCCCTCTAGCTGACAGCAACAAATACTTCATAACCATTGGAGAAGAAAGTCATTTTACATTTTTAAGTCAGCATTCATTCATAATGGTTAGGGATTTTCTTGAGTATTTTATCTTTTCTTTTCCTGATCTGAAATAGGTAAGTGAAGAGCTAATCCGTGTGGCAATCCTATGGCATGAGATGTGGCATGAAGGGTTGGAAGAAGCATCTCGTCTGTACTTCGGAGAAAGAAATGTGAAGGGAATGTTTGAGGTGCTGGAACCACTTCATGCAATGATGGAGCGTGGGCCTCAGACTTTAAAAGAGACATCCTTCAATCAGGTATCAGCAAATAAACTTCTGTTTGCCCTCAAAATTAGGCAGGACAGCCTCCTGCTCCAGATGAGTTCCAAGGACCACTGCCATCTAAGAGAAAGAGTTAGGCTGTTGAGATTATTATGTTGTTAGGTTTCATTACTTTTCGTTTATTTCTGGGTCTGCATTGTTTTTGGTGGCTATGGTATTCTGTGGCTATAGCACCACAGATTGCCTTAGAGTCTTTATCAAGTGGGTGTCTGACGAGATCTGGAAGACATACAACTGCTTTGCAATTAACTGTTCTAACTCCAGTGTGTGCTTTTCATGATAACCGCCAGCACAGGCTGTAGATATTACCTCTCTCAAGTCTCCAAAAGAAATTCATTTGAGCTTGTTAGCCTACTGTTAAAGGGTCCATTAATATTCAACTGAATGAATGTTCTATTCATTCTGTTGCCTCCTATTGTGAAGTCTGTTTGGGAGTAATGTTGCCCAAAACACTCAGTGCCTGTCTTAGATCCAGGAATTTCTGGTTCATTAGTTTTGGCGTGCTATGAAAAATGTGAGGTCAAGGATTTGCAATGGAATTTGAAAATAGACTGTGCTGGTTTTAAGTGGTCTCCACCTGTTCCACCGTAGTCTGCAGAAATGTTTATCTTGTATTTCACTTCCTCTGTAGGCCTATGGCAGAGATCTAATGGAAGCTCAAGAGTGGTGCAGGAAGTATATGAAATCAGGAAATGTCAAGGACCTAACCCAGGCTTGGGATCTCTACTACCACGTTTTCAGGCGTATCTCAAAGCAGCTGCCTCAGGTAGGGGGGGAGGTACAGTTCTGTTGTGGGGCTTACAGTGCATGTTGTCAATACTAATCTCCGTTTAATGTTTTCTGGTTATTCAAAACATTCAAATTCAGTATTCTAGAATTAACTGCTTTTGATTTGCTCAGAAGCTTCATAAGCTTCAAGTTTTCTACTTATGCAGTCCTTTTGGCAAGAACTGAAGTATTGACAGCTGACTGTGAACTGTTCTAGGCTCCTTGCCAGCACAAACTCTTCAGATGTTTAAGTGAGATTTAACTGAAATGCTTGAGGGGTTGTGTTTCATCTGTCTTCTGTAGCTCACTTCTTTGGAACTACAGTACGTGTCACCAAAACTCTTAATGTGCCGGGACCTGGAATTGGCAGTGCCAGGAACATATGATCCCAACCAGCCCATCATCCGCATTCAGTCCATTGCACCCTCGCTTCAGGTCATCACCTCCAAGCAGCGGCCCAGGAAACTAACATTAATGGGTAAGAGGAAGCAGTCTGTACTTTGCCATTCTAGTACATAAACAGTTGGTTTTAGTATATGTCACATAAAACTTCTACAGCATTTCCATTCTGATGAGGTGTTTCTTAGTAGTCTGCTCAGTTTGACTGCCAAACTTCTCAGTTCTTCTGTGTCCCTGTGTTTACTCCTTCGTGTTTGCTCAGTGAGAGTAAACTTTTCCCTATTAATCCTTTTCCAGGAAGCAACGGGCATGAGTTTGTGTTCCTTCTGAAAGGTCACGAAGACCTTCGTCAAGATGAAAGAGTGATGCAGCTTTTTGGTTTGGTCAACACTCTGCTAGCAAACGACCCAACTTCTCTTCGTAAAAACCTCAGGTATGTGTTAGGGATGGTTACTGAGTGTGCTTATGCATGAGTGACATCCAACAAATGTACAGGAAACCTTGGCATATCTAGTTGGTCTGTAAGGAAGTGAAGAGTATTGGAGCTAAGCTGATTTGAGTATGCAAGAGAATACCCATTCATAGAATGAAACTTGGAGGAAATGTTTTACATAAAACAACTTCCTCGGTGTACAAGTTCTTTCTTGTGAATTGTTAATAGTATTTGAGTTAAACACTATTTCAAGATAGGCTCCTAAGGCAGTGCTCAAGCTGAGAGCAGGCTTTTTATGAAGGATTTTTTTTATTATAGCCAGTAAAAAGCTTGGTCAGTAGTCACTGACTGCAGTTCTGTACACTGCTGTTCAAACATCAACATATCAAATGTCATGTAAAATTATAGACATTCATGGGCCACGTAATATGTGCCTTCTAAAAGCAGTATTCCTGTGAAAACCACATCAGCCATCCAAATGGATGTTCCAGGTCTGTCTGGGGGGGAAAAAAGTTCAAGTACAGTATGTTATAGCATACAACAATTTGAGCTCTGATTTTTTTTTTTTTTTTTGTTTTGTTTGTTTTTTTTCCTGTAGCATCCAGAGATATGCTGTTATTCCACTGTCCACAAATTCAGGCTTGATAGGTTGGGTCCCCCACTGTGACACACTGCATGCCCTCATCCGAGACTACAGAGAGAAGAAAAAGATCCTGCTGAACATTGAACATCGCATCATGCTGAGGGTAAAGGGCAAAAGTAGCAAACTTTTTTGGTACATTCTTTTATGACTCCAGTGTCTAACAGTGGTGCAAATGTTTTTTCTTACTTTAACTGTTTTCTAATTGTTGTTGGTACCAATAATAAATTCAAGAATATCAGATAAGTGTTCTAAAACGCTACTAAAAGGCAAAATTGGCCATAAATTTATTTGTTTCTCCTTTCCTATTTTAGCAGTGACCATAAGTTGTCACCATCTGGTGACTAAAATGTGTTTTGCATGAATATGATGTGTCTCATAGAAGGTGCCATGCTGCTGGCATTTACAAACATTGTGACTAGGGAACATGGCCAAAGTTAGACAGAATGGAGAAACAGAACGTTACGAGAGAAGTTGGAACTGCCTGCCAAAAGGAACTTGTGTGCCAACCCAGGAAATGTTTTTCAAAACATATTTACCTCAGCAGTATTTTAATTAAATATGGCTATGGACTATTTTTTGGATGCTAAATTGTTTCCTGTCCCATTTCACCCAAGTTCTTCACTGTAGTTCTCATACTATGTTTGGAAACATACTGATCGGTCTGCAAATAATTTTGTATCACGTTTATCTTGAAATGATTTGTGATTGCTGTGTTTCTCATAGTACAGCTAGGGGCTACTGAATGTTTGTTCTTAGTTACTTAATGTCACTTCTCATTTACAGATGGCTCCAGATTATGACCACCTGACTTTAATGCAGAAGGTAGAAGTATTTGAACATGCTGTCAATAACACAGCTGGTGATGACCTTGCCAAACTGCTGTGGTTGAAAAGTCCAAGCTCAGAGGTTAGTTCAGCACGTGTACTGTCTTCTCTGCAGAATGTGGGAGAGGTGGGTGTGCTTGCATATCACAAACTCCAAATGAATGTCTACAGAAGGTGTTTTTTTCACAAACAAATGAAACTGTGCTGCTTCATGAAGATCTTTCCCTGTTTGGAAATTACTGATTTTGAGTGTTTTTCACATTCCAAAATATAGCAGTTATAAATTAAAATGCAAGCTGAAACATGCAACATGCCTGCCTGACTTCTGTTCTGTCTCTGCTTGTAGGTGTGGTTTGACAGAAGAACAAACTACACTCGTTCACTAGCTGTGATGTCAATGGTTGGGTACATTTTGGGTCTTGGGGACAGGTGAGTGATATTGCAAAGGTTTTTGTTTTTTAAATGAAAGCAGACTGCAAAGATCTCTCAGTCTGTTCATTGAATCTGTTCTTACGATAACATCTTTCAGTATGGATATTGCTGAACTACGATGACACCATCCTTATGGATTTCATTGTGCTGCCATTATTTTCAACGCTGCAGCATGCGATAGAGTTTGTGCATCTTGAGTACAAATAGAAGTTTCTTCTGTTCTGAGAGGAATACTCCCAAGACTGTATAAAGAGCCACAAGTTCTGGTTTTGGCCTTTCAGTCATAGGATTTCCCATTTTTTCCATGAAGTGGAGAAGATAATGCTTCTTCTGATCTGCACTGCAGACATGTTCTGGAGGGAAGTATAGACTGAAATGAATTAGGCAAGTGGAAAAAAATGGTAAAACAAAGAAATATTGTATGTAGTACATGATTCTTTGTCAGAAAGGGGCACTGTAACTTTCAAAATATTTTTGAAGGCAGTATCATTTAGAATTGAGGTCTGTAGTGCCAAAAAAGCTAAATCCTCAAATGTTTTTATACAAGAAGCTTCTATTCTTGAGCTTAAAGGCTTTTGTAATGAAATTTAAAACCTCTGAAAATTGGATTAAAGCAAAATTGGAACAAGTCAGCACGAATAACAGTATCTTGGTTTCTGTTAGTCAAGTCTGATTCTCTTCTCTTTTGGTAGTAATCCAATTTACGTTACTTCACTTGCATAATTCATTGTATTTATATACTGGGGTGGGGGGAAAAGGATAATACAAATAGAAGAATTTATCCTAACTGGAAAATAGATGTTCATATCCAAGAACGGTACCGATGGCAGTGATCCAATAGGTTGTTTGTCTTCCCTGATGAGATGATATCTAATTCCTGAGAAGTAATTACAAAAATAATGTGATAGATGCACTGTCAGGGAAGCTGTTCTGTTCATCCCGAGATTGAAGACCTCAGACAAGCAAGCTGTCACTGGCTGTTCTCATTCATGAAGATAAATATCATTTCAGACTAGAGCTGTGATTTACTTTATTTTTTCTTAATGACCTGTCAATCTGCTTTTTCTCCTACTCCTTCATCAAAGACACCCTTCCAATCTGATGTTAGACAGACTGAGTGGAAAAATCCTGCATATCGACTTCGGGGACTGTTTTGAGGTAAGTCTTTTGTATTTGAACATAAACTTCAGTAATGTTGCACATTCTATGATAGATCAAAAATCTATTTATAAGTCAAGAAAAATAGACCTTAGTCCTGGGCAACCTGTTTGTTTCTTTTTTGAGTTTCACTTTTACCTATGGGTGAAAATAAAATGGGTTTTATCTCAGAGACACGTCTTGGTGA
The DNA here is from genome assembly GCA_002909625.1 of Bambusicola thoracicus. Taxonomy (NCBI): domain Eukaryota; kingdom Metazoa; phylum Chordata; class Aves; order Galliformes; family Phasianidae; genus Bambusicola; species Bambusicola thoracicus. The sequence continues at coordinate 19,348 of PPHD01001874.1, forward strand.
TAAACCAACCACTCTGGAGCAAGTAAAGATGTATTAGCTGTTAGCATCACTGTTCTGTAAAATTTCTTGGAGCAGTTTAAACTCCATTGGCAATTTTTGTTACTTAGCATTGTCTACATGGGCACATGTTTGAATTTTCCCTGTTGCCAAGTTAATTACCTATGCTTCTCAGTGGAAGCTCAGGAATATAAAGCTGGGACTTCCTTTGTGTTTGGAGTATAACCCTTAAGGGTGTAACTAGAAAAACAGTACTTATTAACTCTTAATAAGTTAGCCATTCATTTACTAATTCTCCATTATTTGTTTAGGTTGCAATGACAAGAGAGAAGTTCCCTGAGAAGATTCCATTTAGGTTAACAAGGATGCTGACAAACGCTATGGAGGTAAGTATTCCCTCTTTGATACAAAGGGAATTGTTCCTTGGGAAAATGGCACCCATTCCTAATTGTTTTTCCTGTATTACTGTTATGGTTGAACCTCTCCACTCCTACAGGAAGGAGAGATGTATGTTACTGTTTCAACTTCATTTTCAGGTCTTTACAGTACATTACAGTGGGAAGTAATGTTTTCACTGATGGAAAAAAGAGGAAATGTCTTCCATTTCTCAGCCCTTCCATAATTTCCTCACTCCAAATAGGTTTTACATCAACCAAACACAACCGATAGCATGGTACTTTGTAGTGCTCAGCTTGATGGCAGCAAGGAGCTTAGGTTGTAGGGATCATCTGTCCTGTTCTTCTAATTAACAGGGAATGACAGAAGTGAATTTTAATTCAAAGCATGAACCATTTCCTGCTCCCTAAAATTTAGGATTGGAGTTGCATAATGAACAAAGCAGCATGGTTGATGGCTTCTTTCTCTTCTGAAGGTGACGGGCCTTGATGGCAATTACAGAATCACCTGTCACACAGTGATGGAAGTCCTGCGTGAGCATAAGGACAGTGTCATGGCTGTGCTAGAAGCCTTTGTGTATGATCCATTATTGAACTGGAGGCTGATGGACAGTAAGTTATCCTGATAAAACAGCGATGACAGTGGGAGAGTCGTCAATCTCATGAACGTTATATTTGAATAAGAAATCCAGAAGCACAAAACCTAATGTCTGTTTGAAGGCAGTCTGATTATACTGTTGATTTGCAAGTGCTATTTATTGCACATGGTTCTAGGGATTGTAGTGTAAACTAACCACGCTGACTAAAACCCTTTTTGCCCTTAAACAGAGATGCAGGACTAAGCTACATGCAAAACGGCTTGAGTTGTCCTTGTGTTAGCTGTCATCAGGTGATTAAAAGCTATTTCAGGTGACATTTGGAGAAGGAGAAAGTCAGTCAAGCGTATACTGTATGTGGATGGGCAAATTTGCTGCGAACCACTGAAACTCGAGTTCATCTTTTTTAGTTCTTTTATTTTCTTGCAGCAAATACAAAGGGCAATAAACGCTCACGAACAAGAACAGACTCCTACTCAGCCAGTCAGTCAGTAGGTGAGTAAAAACAATGTATAGCACAAATGTTTGGAGCTTGTTTTATAACAGTATATAAGGCCATGAAGGCATTTTCATCCGTTTTTCTTCTCAGAAGAAGACAAAGAGCTTATTGTCATTAGCTTTAGGACTAAGTGTTGAGTTCAGTACTTGGCTCAAACAGCAGATGCTCATTTACAGTTATATTAACACTACCCTGGGGCACATAAACAGTTGTAAACCAAATAATAATTGGCATCTGATATTTATTTAGCCACCAAATTTTAGTGTGCAGAACTTGGCAAGTAACAAAACAGTAACATTCATTGCACTGAATCTTTGCAATGGTTTGCCTTTGGACTACAGAGCAGTGACGGTGTTTCATACTCAGAGTTCTATAAATATGTCTTTGCTGTAGCTTTAGGCCAATTGCTTATCACTTCAAAGTATCTCTCGTTTACAGCTTAATGTGAAATGTCCCTAAAAGTTGGATCAAACCTTTCAGTATTTTAGCAAGGGAAAGATGTTAGCTCCTGTCCTATGTTTCCAGCAGTGATAGAGATGCGTAGTATGCTTTAACACAGTCAAGTATGCTTTTCAAAGGAGCTGATTAACACCCTTATTAATGTTTCCAAAAGAATGTTACTTTATCTTCCTTCAGTTCAACATTTCCACTTTTGTTTTCGTGTTTTTATCCAAAGAAATGTTAGATGGTATGGAACTGGGAGAGACAGCCCATAAGAAAACTGGGACCACAGTGCCTGAATCCATCCATTCCTTCAGTAAGTTTCTTAGTTGATCTTATACTGATGCAGAAATGGTTCTCAGATATGGAAGTTTCATATGAGACACACATTCCTCATTTATGCTGGGAAGGAACTGTATAATTGCCTGTGTTCTCAATTGCAGAAAGAGATGACAGAAAATAGAATGGAATTCGGGTTTGTTAGCAATCAGAATGATATTTGGGAAGGACAGATGTAACAGCAGGGCAAATGCCTTAATTGTTCAGAGTGTCTTAATTCTATGGGTTTTTCCTACTTCTGTCTTGTAGTAGGAGATGGCCTCGTGAAGCCGGAAGCTCTAAATAAGAAAGCAATTCAAATTATCAACAGAGTTCGAGATAAACTCACTGGTAAGCATGTACTTATTTATCTAAAATCTGATGGGATGGATCAGCACTACTTCTAATATTTCTATTTGTGTTAATCCTGTAATTCATACCCAGTAAGGGAAGGGTAGTACAAGTCCCTTCAGTCCTGAACTTGCCATCTAGGAGTTATGTTCATGTCACGTGCCTTCCATTCATGTTTCTTCATCCTTTAATTTAAAGGTCGAGACTTCTCTCATGATGAAACTCTGGATGTACCCACACAAGTAGAATTGCTCATTAAGCAAGCTACTTCTCATGAGAATCTGTGCCAGTGCTACATTGGATGGTGAGTTTATCATTCAGCTAACAATGCAAAGTTCTTTGAATGATCTGGAATTAATAATTGGAGCAGAGAAAAGGCCAACAAAAGCATTACTTCTTGTGTATTTAGTTATGTATGGAAGCCTTACCACATGTTGCATCTGATCTCGTACATTGTGCAGGCTTATGGCAGAGATCCCTTAGACAGTCCATTGTAAGGAAGTAAGTTGTGATAGGAATGATAGAGCATTTGAGCTGCAATCAGCCTGAACACTTGACGTGTTTGAAGTAAGGCATGTGTTGGTCACTGATGTCAGTTGCAGTGAAGAGCTACATATTCTGAAGTGAACATAAATGATTGAGTTGCACGTCTGTCGTTTGAGAGAGAGAACAGTGGAATATGCTTAAGGAAGCAGTCCTTCTTGGCTTTTAAGCATTAGTTAGCTGGAAAGAAGCACGGGGATTGTCTGTGAGCTTTTCCTATGCTGTGTCTTTAAAATGGTGCCTTGGCAGTCTCAGTCCTTCTCAGCATTGCCTTTGTGAAACTGCATACCAATTAGCATTACCACGATATTTTTGTTTTCTTTAGGTGTCCTTTCTGGTAACAGAAGATTCCAGAGTATCCACAGCCTTTTATTCTGGAGGCTTTTGCACTCCATATTTGCTCTTCTACAAACACAAACTGAACGTTGGACTGATATATACAGCCTTTTGTCAAATATTTTGAAATGTAAATGAAAAGAGTTATTGTATATTAAAAGTTGGTCTAAGCCAATTTATAGCTGCTATTGGGGGGGGGAAAAAAAACCCACAGGCTGTCTGAAACACAACAGTTGGTTTGGGTTTCCAGGACAGTGAAGGCTGATTGTACCGCAGGTGTCAATGGTTCCACTCGGTCTTTGGGGAACTGATGGATAGAACTGTATACGGGTTTGGGCTTATTTTGCAACGTAACTAAGTCACTTGCAGATGGATTGTTGCCCTGATCAGAATATCAAAGCAGATCTTAGGAATTTAAGACCTTAAGCTGAACTGTGCAGATTGATGCACTGGGCGCAAATGAGATACCGCATTGAAAAGCAGTGTTGGGGAATAAATAGGGGAGTTTGATAACTGGCATAGGAGGCAGAAGGGGGAGAGCTGGTCATAACTTGAAACAGAATATAATGGTTATTAAACACGGGAGTGGAGAAAAGTTGTGAATTATGATTAAAACATTAAAAACAATGCACAAAATACAACAGAGTAGCCATGTTTAGATGCCATGTTGTATTTGAATATTTTTTGTGCCAATAAATTACACCAAAATGTAGAAACGGGGGCTGCGTTCTTGTTTATTCCTAAGTACCTCTTAGGAAGAGACACGGATGCAGGTCGAGCTGGAACGGATTGCAGAAAGGGCCGCTTGGGGGTGGACGGGGGTTCGCAGGCGGAGCGGCCCGCCAGGCCGCAAGGGGGCGCAAGAGGGAAGGTTTGGTACTGTCTACCCGCCCGCGTACGCTCCCCCTCTTCCGCTCTCGGCCCTGACGGACGGGAAGCTCTCGCGATAGCTTCTGGGCGTCGCGTGGCTGAGGGGACAAGATGGCGGCCGCCGTCGGCGAGGGGAAATGCTCCGCGGCCGTGGGGACCCCCGCGGCCCAAGGGGCTAGAGGGGATTCGGGGGGGCTGCCCGCGGAGCCGGAAGGAGAGGGGAACCCCGCCGCGGCGCCGGTGCTGCCCGGCTTCGACGACGTCGACGCCTTCGTCAAGGTGCGGGGCGAGGGCGAAGCGGGAAGGGCGCCGCGCACTACAGCTCCCGCCGAGCCGTGCGCGGTTCGGGCCGTGGCGCTGTCAGAGCCGTGAGCCGCGGGGCATGCTGGGAGCTGCAGTGCTGCCCTGTGAGGGCGCTCTGAGGGTGGCGGGCGGGAAGCCCTGCAGTTCGTTTTCATTAAAATAAAGCCAATATCTGCGTTTCTGCTGATTTAACGATGTCTTTCTAGACGTAAATCTTAGACTGAGAGCTGGGCGTGATGTTATTGTTATTATACTTTCCTCCGTCTAAAGGGTCCTGTTGAGGTGGTGTAAACAGAGTGACATCCAAACAGAACACTGCTGTGTGCCGTGTTCCATATCACCTCACAGCTCAGACAGGCAGGGAAGAAGCCTTTCTCTCAGCACACTGGGTGAGCAGGGGCAGCGTGGCAGTGCAGTAACACGGTGTTCTCACACAGCATGCCCTCGGCACCATGGTGGCCACCACGAAGGCGTCCAGTGGGCTCCCTCAGCCCGGTGATGAGTACGACTTCTACCGCAGCTTCCCTGGGTTCCGGGCGTACTGCAAGGCGCAGGGCCAGCGGCTCCTGCACTGGTAAGAAGCTGTCACAGCCCCGGAGTCTTCTGATCTCAAACAGGGCAGCACCTGTCTTTGGAATCTCCAGGCTGGTTGGTGATAAAGGGATGTTTTAGGTCACATGTCTAGCTTAGCTAAGTTTCGAACGGTTTTCATTTTAAATGACATGTTTACACAGTGCCTTTCATAGTGTCGATGGTAAAGAACTGCTGAGCAAACAGGGACTGATGTGAAATGTACTGAAGCTGTGGGGGAGACCTGGGGACGGCCTTTCAGTATCTAAAGGGGGTATATAAGAAAGAAGGGGACAGAACCTTTAGCAAGATCTGTTGTGACAGAACAAGAGGAAAGGGTTTCAGACTAAATAAGGGAGATTTAGACTGGCTGTAATGGTAAGAGTAGTGAGGCACAGACTGCCTCGAGTGGTGCTGGTGCCCCGTCTGTAGAGACAGTTGAAGTCAGGCTGGATGTGGCTCTGAGCACCTGATGGAGCTGTAGATGTCCTTGTTCATTACAAGGTAGTTAGACTAGATGGCCTTTAAAGGTCCCTTCCAAACAATACTGTGATTTAGAAAGTTGTTTGATAAAGAAATTAGTACTATTAGTACTAAATAACTCTTAGTACTGTATAGGTGTTTCTTACATTTACTGCTTGCATGTTATTGTGGGTATTACATTTGATCTGCTTTCAAACTTCTAAGATGTAGAAAGTTGAGAAGAATTGCATGGTTCAGTGTTCAGTGTGCCCGTGTTTAAATCAATGATAACTGTGCTGTTCTCTTGCAAGCATGAGCAGGGTGATGCAGTACCATGGCTGCCGCAGCCACATGAGAGATCACAGCAAAGTCATGGAGCTGGAAGATAAATTTGATATGCTGGTTGACTCCAATGACATTATTCTTGAAAGAGTGGTGAGTAAATCATTCCTCAACGTTACTTGTATGAGGTGTTCAGGTACCACAATTATGCTTAGTGTAGTACAATAACTGAGCAGGTGTTTGGTTTTCATCTTTTTTTTTTCCTGGAATTTAGGGTATTTTACTGGATGAAGCAGCAGGAGTGAACAAAAACCAGCAGCCTGTCCTTCCTGCTGGGTTGCAGGTGCCACAGACGATCGTTTCCAGCTGGAACCGCAAGGTGAGGCTGCTGCACTCAGTCTGCTGAGTTACAGCTGCTTTTTCCCAGCACTGCTGCTACAGATTTCCAGTGGGCTTCAGTAGTTAAATGTTCCCTTGGTCCTTTTCATGTGTTCTCACTCACCTCCTTTTTCTCACAGTATTATGTCAGTGAATAAAAGGAGCTCTGGACATCTGTTAAGTCATGTTGGTTTGCCTTCTTTTTGATAGGCAGGAGAGTACCACAAAAGAACCAAGTCTGAAACCTTCCGGTTGCTTCACGCCAAGAATATCTCTCGCCCGCAGCTTAAGTTTCGAGAAAAGATTGACAATTCCAACACTCCCTTTGTACCTAAGCTGTTTATCAAGCCAAATGCTTTGAAACCATTGCCTGAAGGTAAGTTTTGTTGTTGTTGATGGGTAATCTGTTGAGAATATTTGACACAAATCTGTCCTGACAATCCAGAAGAGGAATTATTGACTATAAAAATAAGTAGGAGCAGAAGATGTTGACTATTTGGATGAGAATACTCTGTGACTCCATTGCTTACGTATATGCAGTGTAAGATTTGGTCAGCATACAGCATCTTTTTGTTGGTATACAGTAACTAATCTGTTCCCAACAGATATTCTGCTGCTTCTCTATGCCACCCTTGAATTTCCATAATGAGAGTCCCCCTGGCAAGAAGGAGTTTTGTTGATTGGTCTGTAAGTCTGTTTGACTTTACAGATACCTTTTTCTAATTAGTTAGAAAAGGAGGTACGTGATTAGACCTGGCTTTATCAAAGCTGCCAGTGAAACATCTCATCTCAGCAAGGTGTCACATTTCTGCTGCTGATTCACCTCGAGTCTGCACTGATGTGGGTGTAATTTAGAACATGGGAATGAGTGAAAGTGTTTTCTGAAGATTTTTCAGTCTCTCAAGCTCTTGAGCAGAGCCACCTTGAATGTTTCTTAACAGCATCCTGTTCAGACCCAGTAACTGGGTTATCACTGGAGTTGCAGACGCAGATCTAGCTGGCAGCAAAAGCTGTAGGTCTGAATTAACAAGTTTTTGATACTTCGTGACTGTAAAAGGATGCTGTGGTGGGTGGAGGGCAGAGATTAGACTGAGAGCGTATTATGTGTGGGACCTGGTCCAGTTGTTCCATATTGGTTGTTCAGCCCTCACAAAAAGCGGACGGGAACGAAAGGAACGCCCTGAAGATTTGGATGTCCCAGCTGCTTTGGCAGACTTCATACACCAGCAGAGGACGCAGCAAACTGAGCAAGACATGTAAGAAATTAAACCAACAGCAAGGTGCTTGGGGTGCACTGCTGAACGTGCACTTGTATGGTCCCTTTGTGCTGATGACATCTGTGTGTAACAGCTCTGCATGTGTTTGTGTCTGCACACTGTGTTGCGTGTGATCTGCTTTAGTCGTCTGGAGTGATTTTAAACCTAATCCTTAACAAGAGACAAAATTATTACTCAATAGGGAAACTGCCATTAGTTCTCAGAAGTCTCTGTCTGCTGGTTTTGTGACTGAAATTTAGTCTGTGCCTGTTTTCCTACTATCCATAGGTTTGCTCATCCTTACCAGTATGAACTGGAGCATTTTTCTCCACCAGATGGAGTTCTTAAGAAGCCAGAACCCCAGGTTGGTGCCCATATTAATTTATGAGCAGATGCAATAAGTTTACAGCCTTGACAAATTTCAGAACTGAGAGGGAGGGTCTGGAGCAGGAATGGACAGGACTTGCTATTCCTAATAATTTGCTCTGCCAGATGTACAGACCCATTGAGGAAACACCTTGTCATTTCATCACCACGCTGGATGAGCTGGTAGAACTAAACGAGAAGCTCATGAACTGTAAAGAGTTTGCTCTGGACTTAGAGGTAATCCGTTTGTGTTTTCTGTTTAAAAGTTACATGTATGCTCTTAGAACCTCAGAAACTGCTCTATTCTTCTGGGCTATTTTGTAGCCTTCTCTTTATCCTGCTTTTAGTTCTTTCTTACATGTCATATATTGTCTAGAGAGTTTTTCAATGGTAGTGATGGCTGCATGCTTCATACTGAATCGTTCTTTTTAAATTGTGCCCATGCTGTATGCTGTGTTAGTGCAAGGGTACAGCTTGCTCTGATTATCTTGGCCTTAAGAAGTTCTCTGTTCATTTTTCTTCCTTCATTTAGAGTGTATTTGTTCTGTAGTATTATCTGCAATCAATCCTCATTAATATTTTTCCTTACGTTTTTCAGCACCATTCCTACCGGAGTTTCCTGGGCTTGACATGTCTGATGCAGATTTCCACTCGAACGGAAGACTTCATTATTGATACGCTGGAGCTGCGCAGCGACATGAGCATCCTCAATGAGACCTTCACAGACCCAGCAATTGTGAAGGTGAGCTGCCACATTCACTGGAATTCCTTGGTGGCTTTTGTTTGATTGCTTGATTTTGGTGGTTCTTGTTCTGTTTGGTTTATTTTGTTGTTGCTGTTGTTGTATTTTTGTTTGGGTTTTTGATTTTCTTGGTAGTCCTGCACTTAATGGTGAGAGTCAGAGCAAAAAGGAAGTCTGATCCTAGACATGAGTACGAAACCCCACAGCGCTGACAGCCTGTAGTAGAAACGTTCTTCATGTTATCCTCAATTTCTGTTGCTTTACAAGGTCCTGCACGGTGCTGATTCAGATGTGGAGTGGCTGCAAAAAGACTTTGGCCTGTACTTGGTCAACATGTTTGATACTCACCAAGCTGCCCGTCTTCTCAATCTTGGCAAGCACTCTTTGGACCACTTGCTGAAGCTGTATTGCAGTGTGGATGCTGACAAGCAGTACCAATTGGCTGACTGGAGGATACGGTAAAAACTGACCCCTTAGATGGGCTGAGCTGCAGGGTAGCACTTATCCTTGTTTCTACTGTTAGGGTAGGAGCTTGTTTCTAACCGCAAGCCCCATAGTTGTAGGGTTACTCTCAAAGCAAACAGGCACAGTGTTTACCTGTAAGTGGTTTAAGTTTTTTTAAGTGTTACATTTTCCTGTGTTTCTTCAGAAATTGAGTTATTTGGTGAAGGTCTGGGAATATTGTTTAATGAAAAGCTCTGGGAAGCTCATTTCTTGGGGACACTGCTGAACACTGCAGCACTGCAAAGATAGTCAGCATTTGGCTTCTAAGGAGTCCCCACAAAAATGTTTGGTCACTCACAGTAGATAGAGCAGAAGGCTGTGAGGGCACTGAGCTTGGCTATGGAGATCAACTCTCTACACCACAGAGATCCCAGATTAAGTTTGCAGGCTCTAAAGAGAGAAAAGGGTCTTGACAGATGCCATAGCAAGCACTTCTGCTGTCTGGCTTAACTATACAGCAGTCGTGCTCCCCATCTGAATGAGGTGTCATCTGAATAAGATGAGTGCACAGTATATTATTGCTGTTCCCCAACAGATCCTTCAGGAAGGAAACAGAAGGATTTACTGTTAGAATGTTTTAGATGCAGTTTGCCCCAGTGTGTGCTGCAAGGGAAAAATAACTGGTGGGGACCACCTGAAATGTATTAGTGTAATTTTGGCTCTTTTTCTAGCCCTTTGCCAGAGGAAATGATTCAGTATGCCCGTGATGACACTCACTACTTGCTCTACATTTACGATAAGATGAGGGTGGCACTGTGGGAGAGAGGCAACGAGCAGCCCACTCAGCTGAAGGTTGTGTGGCAGCGCAGCAGAGACATCTGCCTGAAGGTAAAGCTTCATCTAATTGGATTACCTGAATCAGAGTACAGGCTTACCAGGATATAAAGTCCTTTACCCATTTCTTCATCTGAGGCATAGACATTTTGTTTTGTTTTCCTACTTGTATGTGTGAAATTGACTGTATGAATTCATACTCTGCTGTGTGCAGGCATTTGTTTTGCTAGGCAAAGTGCCTGCATTCACATTCCCTCTTGCTAGTTTTTGAATGCTGACACACCTTGACCTCATCAAATGTGCCTTTCCCTGGGATAATGTTATATTTCCAGTTCTACTGGACGTTGCTAGCAGTTCAAAGCCTTGGTGGAGTTGCTTTGAGACAATTATATTGTGTCTGTGGAAAGTACTGACTCCAAGAGGCATTATACCTGATTTTATTCAATCCCCTTGCATCTGTGTGAGATTGTGTCTTGGTGAAGCAAGGCAGCCAAGTAAGCACCAATCTGATAACTGATCACAAGTCTTTCTTTTTTTCCTGGCCAGAAATACATCAAGCCCCTCTTTTCGGATGAATCCTACCTTGAGCTGTACAGGAGGCAGAAAAAGCATCTCAACACACAGCAGCTGGCAGCATTTAGGTTGCTGTTTTCGTGGAGAGACAAGACAGCACGTCAGGAAGATGAGAGTATAGGGTAGGAAGGCATTTGTTACAGATACTGTCTTCACTGAGCGTTAGATTGTGCTCCCACCCCTGAAGGGGAGCCACTCTGTTACCTGTAGAAATTAATATACTACTTCAGGCTGCTTTTTGCACATAGAACAGAAGTGTTACTATGTTTTAAGTAAATTCTTACATGCATCTAGACCAATCCTGCTTAATTTCTTCATAATCGACTTGTGTCTTCAGACAGTGTGCACTGGGGCAGGGTTGTGTACTTTGGAGGTATTTGTATGTGTTGTTCGCATTGTGTTAGGTTCACACTGCCTCTTTGTGTTGCAGATATGTGTTACCAAATCACATGTTACTGAAGATATCAGAGGAGCTGCCCAAGTAAGTTTTGCTCATCCTTGAAGAGTCTCATTCGACTTTGTTACATAGCAAAGTGTTTCCTAATGCATAATTTCTTTTGTAGTTAGTTCCTTCCTTCCACCTGTCAGTACTGCTTTTCTATATAGTTCTTCAGTTTGTTGAAGAAATAAATTGCAGTTTTCCCCTGGAAGCTCCAAATTTCTTCTCAGAAGTACATCTCTATGATTTTATTGCGCTAATACATTCCTTTGTGTTGCTGTCTATCATACATCTGCCCCTGGGCTTCCTTTAGTATTATGGAACAAAAGAGGGTTGAATTCCCCTAAAACGTTTGTTTTTTTGGGTCTCAGTGGGAGTTGAAAGGGGACAGATCTCTTTCAAAACCCAATTTATCCCACTTTTTTTTTCTCAAACTTGGCATGCTTCTCATCTAATGTCCCGTATTTGAGATTGATCAAATTGCAACTCTCAGTGCAAGTCCATTGTTGGACTCAGCTTCAGCAGAAGTACACTGAAAAAAGGAAAAAAAGGAATGGTGTGTACAGCCAGACCACAGAAAAAGCTGTGAGTTGAGAGCTGTGTGAGTGGTTTCTTCTTACCTCCACAACTTGAGCACAGCAAGAATTTTCGTCACTGAGAATATATTGTGACAGATTAATCTGATTGGTCTTGTTCTGTCACAGTCTGGCCTGTGGTTATGTCCACTTGCACATCCTTTGAAAGCAAATGCTTAACATATAAGCCATAAGTACAGCACACTGAATTTTTCTCATCTTTCTTTAGAGAACCCCAGGGTATCATTGCTTGCTGCAATCCAGTCCCACCACTGGTTCGCCAGCAGATCAATGAATTGCATCTTCTCATTCAGCAGGCCCGAGAGATGCCTCTTCTCAAGGTAGGAGTAGCTCGTGTCACATGAGAGTTATCACTTGCTTTTCCTAAGGCAGGTACTGGAGCCAAAGGGTGACCTGTGAGGGTGAGCTGTATGTTGGACATTGTGTTACTGAGCAGGGCATGGTTGCCCATGCAGCAGCATATCTTTATATCATGCTTTACATTGACCTATGAGAAACAACTGCACCTTGTGGAACCTGTAGGCCATGTAAATGGATTCATAAATCTTATTCAGCTGTGGTGAAGAAAAAGCAACGACTCTAGATTTAAGAAATTCATTAGATGTAATCCATTTTCAGCATTTAGGTATTAGTGCAGCCTTCTTCCTTTGGTGAAACAGGCCTGTTTGTGAGCAGGACCGTTAGCTTTCTGTATGAGTATCCATATGCAAACACTGCAGGAAAATAAGAAAGAATGTAGTTTTATTAACCCAGGAGGTTGTAATATATGTATTGAAAACATTAGAAGAGAAGCCAACCTGGAAGAAATAGGACAGGTACAGTTAACTGACTTTCTTTCTCTCCCATTCTAGTCGGAGATTGCTTTGACAGTCAAGAAAAGGACATCTCTCTCCAACCCTGAGGTAGTGTTTGCATAATATTTGTCTCCTTGCACCTTAAGCCTTAAGCATGGGAAAAAAACAGCATAGCAATGTTCTAGCTTCCAGTAAATCGCTTATTCTAGTCCATTTTATAGATCTCTCCACTTCATGTTGATGTTAAATTTCTGTGCTAGGCTCAATATGTTACCAGCTGCAAATTGGTATTTTACAAATCACCATTATAACAGCACTGAAGGTTTCATCAGCAGACACTCTTTGTGGTAGGCATTTGCATGTGTGTCAGTCTGTAATGGTAGGTCCTTGTGAAGGGCAGTCTCAGGTGAGCTGCTGAGGCCAGCTCATTTATCCTCCTGCTTAAATAGTACAGCATCTCCATTAGCTGCTGGGTTTTTCCTGAACACCCTTTTGATGTCAGATGCACTGTGCTCTGACAGGTGAGTTACTTTAAAAACACTCAGTCTCTGAATGTCACCCTTCTCTTTGAAGCTTCTGTAATGTATCTCTGCAATATCTGAAAACATATAGATTCATACAGTAGTGTACTGATGGTGTTTGCCATTTGAACCTTTCTGCAGAGGCTGGAGAATACCTTCTTTGGACCACACGACAGTTCCCGGATTCCTATGGATGATTTTCAGAATAATTCTGCTTTAGGTAATTTGGATTTATGAGCTGTGGTAGATGTGACATTATATGGCTTTGATAGGAGGAAATAAGCAGCACTGAAGAAGCTGTCAGTGAGATCTTATTACGTGAAAAAGAAACCCATATAACATACATGTATCTAATAAGAAATTCATCTTCTTTTCAATTTTCATGTAGAATCTACATCTGCACCAGTCTTGGAACGTGATTCTCTCTTTTCGGACAACGAGAGGACAATCCATATTCAGGGTGTTGAGCCAGAGTCAGCATGCCTTGTTGCTACTGCCACTGTCAGGATATTCAGTGTAAGCATTGTCTGTGGTAGTGCCAGCATTGAAGTATGAGAAAATACACTTAATGTGGTATAACTGTGTAGTAGTAGTGTAAGAAATAGTAGGGTGGGGTGTGCATGGAAGTGCTTCTGGTGTCCTGTCAAGCATATGACATAACCAAGACAGTAAGGTTGGGAGGCCAGCAAATTAATTCTTTCTAGAGGGTTGCTGCCAGTGCTGGAGTTTCAGATAATGACAGATAACGTGCATGTAATGGCAGTAGCCAGGAGTAAAAATGATTCCTGTTAATGTTTCTTCCCTTTATTTTTGTAGGAATGTGATAAAGATGAAGGAAATGAGAAGGTTTTAACAACTGCACAGAAGAAAGCTCAGCGTATCATGGAGTCCTTTGAGAATCCATTCAGAATGGTAAAATTCAAAACGGGGTAAAACTCAATATGTATTTGTAGTGATAGTGATAAACCACCCCATGCAAATGATGCTCTGCGCTGTTATTCCAGGCTGCATGACAGACCTTGATATAGTAGCAGTTCTGCTGGAATTGAGATTGTCTTTGCAGAGCACACACGTGTGGATGTGTTCTCAAAGCATATTGAGTTGTGTCTGTGGCAAACAGACCTCTTGTACTGCTTTCTGTTTGTTTCTCAAGCTTGAGGTTTCTTTAATTTGCATCACACTTTCATCTCTGTGGCTGAAATGAGTGAGTTGATTTTACTCTTCTAGTGCAAAAGAACAATAGAACCCTTAGTAACAGATACGGGGCAGCAGATTACTGGGACACAGCATACAAACAGCTGCTTTCTGCTGTGCGGTTGGAGGTTTTGTTTTGTTCTGTGTGTTTGCTTTGGTGTAATTGTTTTTTCTTTCATGCTGTTGTTGGCTGTGGCTGCGGTAACTCTGACTGTTCCAAAAGACCATCTTCCTGTAAGAGCGCTTCTTACACGTGAATTTGGTTTGGAACATTTTAGATAGCACTGTAACAATGAGCCAACAGCACTAATAGCACATGCTGTGTTTAAAGACAAATGCTTTTTTTTCCCTCTCTGCAGTATTTGCCTTCAGAACAGAATCCTGCCTACGTCTCACAGTCTGCAAAGTTTGACCCATCGTCAAAAATTTATGAAGTAAGGCTGAAGTTAAAATTTCCTGCCAATTATCAGAGAAGAAACAAATAATCAGATTCTTTTCCTTTGGGAGCCTTAGCAATATATGTTTGGGTTTTTTTTTTTTTTCCTTAGAAAAAGAATATAAACTTCAAGAAACGTAATGTGTTTCTAAATCAGTATCTCATTGTTTGAATAGCATTCATATCCTTCAAAGAACCAGAGATTGGAGACATTCCACTTTGTACTCTGAGTCTCTGGAAGCTACAGACTATTACTGAAGTCTGCATCTGCCTTTGTTCTCATTGGGCTTGTTTGTAGCTCCTTTAAAGCCCATAGTTGTACTTCACTTGGTGCAGCAGATCTTAATCTCTTTTACAATCCAGTGTGATCTCTTGTGCTCTTAATGAAGACCAGCGTGTGGTAGCAAGTTTATAAACTCCCTTTTGCCATAAAACTTCAAAGAAGATGATTCCAGGTAATTTTCTTTCATTGCAGATCAGCAATCGATGGAAGTTGATGAGTAAGACACAAGTAGAGAAGGAATCCAGGGATGAAGCAAAAAAGAAAGTAGCCCAGCAGTCAGGTACAGCCCTTTTTCTCCTCTGTGTTGGTTAGTGTGCTTTTCCCAGTGGCTTTCTAACCTTGTGGCTGATTTAGTCCTGCTTCCTACAGTAATGTTTGTTTGTCTCTAGCTGCTCGTGACCAGGCACAGAAGGCCTACAAAGAAGCAACAGAAAACATCGTGTCTGTTCGTCAGCAAGCTATGGTATGTCACTGAATTTCATTCTTCCAGCCTTTGACTTTTTTGACCTTTTTTAACATTAATTCAGACTAAGACGCTGTGCCCCCACTACTCTGAGCCAATGCCCAAGCTGAAAGCAGGTGATCTCAGGTGACCCAAGTGACAGACAGCCTTGCTAGCAGTCTGTCCATGGTTCTCCCTTATGTGCAGCAACAAGCCCCTGGCAGCTGTGCTCTGCAAATCTTCACATCCCTCCCTGTCTTCAGAAAGGAATGTGTTGCACTCCTGCAGCTCACTGCTCCTTGCTTGCCTGTGGGGTGACAGCAGATCTCAGCCTCAAATATCCCATGAAATGACGGTTTGGCTTTTCATCTGAGAAGTGCCTGCACTGAGGGGTGGAAGGAAAGGAAGAACACACTGCTTTCCCTCCCCACTATTATTGCCACGATCTGCCCCTGGCTGTCCCAGGCTCAGGTCCACCAACAGCTCATCAGCATGCTGGCGCTCATGCCTGCACAGAGATGTTTCATTCTCCTGAACTTGTTTCCATTCTGTGGGTTGCTTTCACAGCAGGAACAAGCTAATAGGAAGAGGGAGAGGGTCGTGAGTGAAACAGGAACAGAACTGCCAAAACCAGAGAAGAAACGACCAAAAGCCTCCCAGCAACCAGAGGAGCTGGAAGCACCGAAGCAGTTTACCCCCTTTGATTACACCAAGTTCAACTTCAAAGTGTTTGCGGGTAAGATCTGGATCTCAGCTAGAGTGCTGCAGGCTGTGGAAAACATTGCCAGCTGAGCCCTGAGAAGGCTGTGTGAATCTGGGTGCCAAGGCAGTACAAACGGTTAAAATGCACTTACCTTGCAGTGGGGAAATGTTAGAAGAAATTTACCTTGGGAATGGGTAGTCTAGCATCCTTTTTCTGGCTTGAAAACAAACCTTGGTAACAGGTGAGGGGATTGTGGATTCGTTGTTTGCTTCTCTTCTCGGCAGAGAAAGTCATTGGTTTAATTGGGCCCAGGAAACTAGGAGTTAAAGGAGATGCAGCTCCTCATAATGCATCTATTCCGAAGCTTCTTACGTCCTTCAGTGACTGTTCTGGTTTTTTAGCTCAGGAGACTGCAGTGAAACCTCTTTATCATCAGAGAAACACCATGAAAGGTACTGTTCTTCCTAGCAGTGTTTAGTGACAGCTTCTCTCCTCTTTCCCATAGGAAGCAGCAAATCGAAGCAGTCCGTACAGTTTGATCCTGCCAGACAAGTTTACACAGGCAAGGTACGGACATGTCATGAAAGAAGTAACAGAACTGTTGGTGGCTGTGTGTACCCAGCTGGGGAATTGGTGGGGGAGGTTTTTTTGTTGGATAAGCAAACCCTTCCGGGATCTGCAGAATGTTCCCTCACAGCACTTGGTACTGACACGACATGCAGCTTCCAGTCACAGATTCATGCCTTGTGTTACAGCCTCGTCTTGTTCAGGAAGAGCTCTCTTGGGGCCCTCACACTCTCCCGTTGTTTCTCACCTGTTTATACTTCGTTCACAGCTACACCCTCCTGTATAACAGGCACACCACTTAGGCTACCTCAAAACAGCATACTAAATTCAAGGCACCCTCCAGCATCTCAGAGTCCGTCCAGTTATGGCCTTGGCACATCCAGGTGTTACCTACATTCTCCACTAAGGGAAATTTATTGCTAATTAACTTAAACTTCTCATCACTGATAGGGAGAATGAAGGGATCAGCAGTCAGTGACCAGCACAGAAGAGTTTTGTTCCCCCTCCTGAACAGATCACTCTGGCTGGGCTGGCTTGCTCACACACAGAGCATTGGATACGTGACGTCAGTGGGCATTCAAGCATGAAGTAATAGGTGCCCATCTGTGAATTCATTGGGTGCCCAGGCACCAGTTAATTTCCAGAGCTCATTTCTTACATTTCAACCTCTTTCCTGTGCATGCTGCTGCCTTGTGTATTTAACTGAAGGGCAAATGGTTCCAGGAAACCCCTTTAGGTCCTCATTTAAAACCATATGTTAGGAGCAGAACGGGTTTATGCCTGATGGTTTGTGAATAGAGTTTCCTTCACAATTTGCTGTGTCACTGGAAACTCTTTTCAAAAGGAAAAGAAGCCAACAGAACAATTTAACAGTGAATGTAGGAGGTCGAGGTTTTAGACCTTGAGGACTCCTGTCTCGGTGGGTACATGGGACATTGTGGCTCACGTGTTGTTGTTAAGTCAGCAGAATGGCATGTATTCAAATGGATTCAGTGGATTCCAGTGCACGTGCATATACAGAAGTCATAAAACATAAAGCCCACGGTGTAAACGGTGTTCCTTGAGGTAGGAGGGTCCTGACAGGATGTGCATCACATGGAATAGACCAGGTCTGTCTGGTCTTCATGGTGGTGTTTTTTCTCTTCCATGCAGAAATTTGCTGGAGCCAACAAACTTCAACAACCGGCTGGAAACCGAAGCATGTCCTACCTGGCAGGGAAAGCTGAGAGGTGTGTTGTCAGCCTGCTCTCGTCACGGGGCACTGTTTCCACTCCTGTGCCTCAGAGCCAGGGGCAGAGCACAGCTATTGTGCTTCACTGCTGGGGGAGCTTAAGCACGTTTAATGGGAAGCAGTTGCATAACACCTACTCATGTTCATTTGGCAGCTTGACGTCAGTTTAAAGGGGAAAAAAAAAAAAGAAAAAGCTTAGAATTAACGCAAATAAAAGACAATTCTGGGTGGAAGGTTTGAAATGTTGAGGTAAAAGTCTGTGTTAATAGATGTGGGAGTCGCTTTCTTTGGCCACAAAATGGGCAGAGGTGGGGAGAACATTTGTCTCGTTTGGAGGGAAGACAAATAACAGTACTGCCAAATATGGATATTCTTGTTCTGAATATACTTAATGTTCAGCTTCCTGGGCTCGATTCTTGTGAATTCTTTAGTCATAAAAGAGTAGTGCCATGCAAGGGCATGCGCTGGAAGCAGAAAGGTTCTGCATCGTGACCCTTTCTCAATAGAATCATTGTAAGCTATTGTAGATTGTCAGTCTCGGGTGAGTTTAGAGCAAGATTTAAAGTCTTTCTGTAACTGTCTTTTGCAGGGGTTCCAAGCACCACTGGCCGAAGAGATAGTCCTTGTTATGGGAGCTGTGGGAGCTGCTGCTGAAGGAAACAATAGCCAGAAGTACTGTAACCACGGAAAGGCAAATACTGGTCAACGAGTGGTTTTCATACAGAAATGTTTTTAAGCCCATTAAAATCCTTTTTTTTTTTTTTTTTCCCAAAAGGGAAAACATCTTAATTGCTTTGGCTTTTATTACATTCACGCTGTTCTTTGTAATTCTACTCACAATGTTGCCTTGTTTCTGATTTTGAAAGTTTGTCCTCAAACGCAGTCAGATTAAGCTTAAGTGGATATGGAGGAACCCTTTGGCATCTCTGAAGCCAGCACAAAAGTAACTGAGAGATTCAGTAGATGTGACTTAAACCCCAGCAGTCCAGAGGAGGAACTAATAAGGCCACACTGACCTTAGCCCTTGCTTACACCTTGAACTGCACAGCTCATCTTTTGCAAGACAAGGTAATGTGAAAAATGAGAATGTTCCTGGCAGTGTTAGTATTATTAAGTAAAGGTGGTAAGGGGGTAGGTGTATAAGGGGTGAGGTGCTTTCTAGGTCAGACAGTAGGTAGTGACTTCTCCATAATGATACAGAGTGAAAGCAGTGCTTTAATGTAGAGAATAGAGCGCAGTATTGACCTGAGGAAAGCCAGAGGGGTTCTGTGGTGCAGCCGGATGTCGGCCCAGCTATCCTAATGTTTCATAGCTGTAAATATTCAGAGCGAGTTACCCTGATGCCATTGTACAAAGAGTATCAGCCCATGGTTACATTCAGGGGTGGCTGAGCTTATTCTGAACACACAGCTGAAAGCTGGGAGCACTCCTGTGATGGAGGTAAAGAACTTCAGCATTCTGGGGCTGTATAGGCCCGTAGTAGGGGCTGGTGCAACTTTATTCCTGGATTACTGGTCACTGAGCAGTGGAACTTGCCGCCAGGGTCCTTGTCTTTGCTCCAGTGTTTCTATTTCTGCCTAAAGAGATTCCATGCCACGCTCACCTGTTGGGGCAGTGGCAGCATTCCTTCTCGTAGGTGAGGTGCAAGGACTGGGTGAGCAGTGGTGAATCTTCCTTTTGCATTCCCAACCCCGGGGCTGCACTCTGTAAAACACTGAGGAGGTCTGGCAGTGTGACGGGCTGTGCTGGGCGCCAGAAGGCAGCTGATCTGTACAGCCGGGGCACTTCTGAGGCTGCCGTGCCGCCCTACCACGTTCTGTAGCGTCGCTGCGTGCTGCAGGAAGGGATTGCCTTTCCAACATACAGCCCCTAAACCTCCAAATCAGACGTTTCCCGAGGGGCGGTTACTCGCGCAGTGCTCCCGGGACGCTTTAATTACTATGTAACAAGAAACTCTGGGCTCTGTTACAGGCACCCCGCGTGGAGCCGCGTGCGGAACCGCTCTCTGCCCCCAGCTGCGCCTTACCCCCCGCGGGCAGCACCTCAGGCCCCGCTTCCAGGTACGCCGGTACCCCGCGGTCCCTCCGCCTTTGGGAGGCGATGGGCGCACGGGAGCTCCGGGCGCGCCGCCGCACGTGGCGCGTCGCCGCCGGCCGCACTACCCTGCTGGCGCTGACGTCACACCACTCCGAGCCAATGGGTGTGCTGCGGCGGGCGGGCGGCCAATGGGAGCGCAGCGGCGCGCGCGCTTGCGACGGGGGCGGGGCGGGGCGCGGCGGCGCGTGGGCCCCTGTGCTCGGCTCCCGCG
>PPHD01001875.1:0-39409 GCA_002909625.1 Bambusicola thoracicus
GACCAGATACCTGCTTGCTAAGCTTGGTTACTAAATAAAATTAACAAAAAATACCTGTCAAAAATTATAATGATCTTCCTGAAGCACTGAGAGCTCAATGCACTGATTTAAAGCAATGCATTGTGAGAATTTCCATGGAAAAAATACTTCTCACTTCCCTTTAATAAAAGCATACATTTTGTGAAAATGTGGTAGGTTTCTGTTTTTAAAAAACTGCAGAATGTTTCAAATTGTTTTTCTTTTTTGGTCCTGCTGTCCTTGACTGCTTCCTACACTAAACAGAAATGAGGCAATTCAGGAGCTTATTCAAGACATTTCAGTTGAAATAAGTGGGGAAACTTTTTTTAACAGCTCTTAGAGTTTCAGGCATTAGAAAATGGGAGGTGAAGAGAGAGAGCACTGTGAATATCTATAACAATTGCTGTAATTGTGAGTCTTCATAGAAGGGATAACTCAAGCCTTCAATCTAATCTTAAGTTCTTTCCATTTCCATTTTCCTCTTTGTAAAATGGAGTTATTGCTAAAATACTAAATGTTGGAGGACTATTAAATTTGTAGTTAAAATCTCCTTCAAGGATTCCTTCCTTCACTGCATGTTTCAGAACCTTTTATTTTGACCATCACAACTGAACTGGCCAAACTTATTGAAAATTATAATTTTTTAAAGGTTAAGAAACAATTCTGGCAAACAGCTCTATGTGTTCTTCGACCCAAATCACTGCAGTTGAAAAGAGTTTTGAAATCGATTTAATGAAGAGATGAGAAAAAATCAGAGGTGATTATCGAGCATACACATAGAATTAACCAAGACTAATTTTGATATCCTACTCCCATAAATTCAATAAAGAAAAACACTGGAGAGCCCCTTGCTCACCATATATCTTCCAAGTGTTTAAAGTTTATTAGGTAACTGATCTCCCTAATGCATCAAAAAGGCAGATTTTATTACAGGAGCTTGGAGAAGCTATGACAGTGATTTGCCCAAGGTCATGCAGAAAGTCAATGATGGGCCTGGGAACATGTAAAATATAAGGAATAAAATCAATCTGAACGCAAGATTTGGTTTTAGGGGTATTTTTGATTGCCACCAAATCAAAATATGTGTAAAAATTTACGTAAGATGAAAATTAGCCAAAATAATTTTGTTCTTCTTGCCTTAAGGAAAGAGGATGGGATGAGCTATATTTGGATAACACTGAACTAGCAGTATTTGCAAGTAAGGAATCCATCTATTTTTGAAACAAATGTAGCACAAACTATGAGTAAGAAAGTAGAGAATGTGTCTGAAAAAAGAAAAACGTTAGAAATGAATGTCAGTTCTTAAATTTAAGTACGTATTGTAATGTTCTACCTTTCTAAGTCTTTGAGAAGAGTGTATTATTCTTCTCCCTTGCTGTAAGTTCAGTATAGTTTTTTTGTTGTTGTTGATCTTTATTTAAAAATCTAAAATTCTATGCAGGATGAAAAAGCAGGATTTTCAGACTATTAAGGAATAAACGTCCTCAACAGCTGTTATTAAGGCTTTTCCCAATCCTCACAGTATGAACCAAGCTCTAATGTAGTCTTTAGGAACATTCTGATGCCAACCAACACATATGGCAAAATCCATTCAATTTCAAATGTCATTAGAAATCTGGAACAAAAGCTGAGTTCACAGAGAATTGAAGCAGCTTCAGAAAATGTGATCTAAGCTGATCTCTTGGAAACATAAAAATAGGGACCCAAGACTTTATGGGATAATATTTAGGCTTTTCCATCCCAGAACTCCAAACGATCATGCTGGATGTCAGCAGGAAAAGAAATTTACTGGGTTCAAGCTTGAACTCTTTATGAGATCTGGCTCTCATCTGGAAGAATCAGTTTCTTAACCGAAGCAAGTTATTTGGGTGTTTCTGCTGCTAGCTGCCCCTCTTCCCCTACCCATGGGCCATGTATGGCCACCCCCACAGCACGCGCATTGGTTGGATTTCGAACCTGCTGCAGAGCTCTCTGGATGTCAATGCCTTGTCCCCAGGGCACGGCCGGGTTGGCAAGGCAGTCCCCAGCATTGCCACGTCGGGAGATGTCAATCCGCTGCCTCCGCAGGTTCTGAAACGCCTCGGCCATCACCCGGACCCCATCATACGTAAGGGCAGAGGTGTACTAGAAAGAGAAGACATTTGCCCATTAGCCTGAGTTGACCTCAGGTGTACCACACTGTTTTGATAACTTTTCAGATTTTTTTGCTTTGTTATCGCCCTTCCATCTTTGGAGGATCCTTTGTGTGATCCCCGATGTCTTGGTTACCTGTGGAAGTTGGTGCTTTCTCTTCCAGAGGAAAAGAGTGAGGGAGAAGCTCTTGATTTGCCTTCTGCTGCCTTCAGATTGCACTCAGCCTTCAAAGCTACTCACTTGTTACCCAAATCTTTCCGTTTAATTAGAATCATTGACCTGAACTTTCAAGGAATGCATTATACAGTGTGAATGTGAGACTGAAAGATATGCTAAACCAAGTTACGAGTCACTCTTTCTGGTCACAGATGGAATCCAGAAAACTCTGTTGCAATGTGCAAAAAATCTGCAAAAGGATGAGTTTATTCAAGCTCAAACTTGTGTAGAAAAGAGGTAAAACTCTGGTGTGAACAGCAACGGCTGGCTTTAATTCCTTCTCCTGTGATTACCTATGGATTTATCTGGATGGAACTTCTTTAAAACTAATACTTTCAAGGTTGACATTTCTATTCCTGAGTATCTGCCAAAAGTGTATTTGTTTTCAAATGGCAGATAGAAAAATAAAACCGCCTCTCCCCTCTGCCCTTGACACTTTCAGAGTCTTCTGCTCTGAGTTAGGAATTAATTAAAATGTATTTGTCCTCTACTGTACCCACTGATTTGAAAAGTTCAGAAACAACATCTGGAATGGCTTTATTATCACTGCGTGGGAGTGACTTGAAGCGGACCAGAAGGACCTTAAATTAAAGGGTTTTCTATATCACTTGCCTTTGGCCTCTTCCAGTCCACACGAGGAAGCTCCCTGGCATCGTTATTCCTCCACTGCTGCATGATCCTGGCGGGGACAGTGTCCGTGTAATTCACCAACTGGAAGCCAGTGACGTTGGCTCCGCTCTCCCTGAATTTCGTCAGATCAATATCCATAAATCCCTGGTACAGGAGAGAAACAGGAGACACTCATCAGATGAACACATCTCTGGGTGGATAACAGGAAACCTGTTTAGCTATGGATTTGACAGTCAGCACAGGAGAAATCTCTTCCCTCTGCAAAGTAAGGCCCGATGCTGAGAGGCTCCACTCTCTGAACACAGGGTGAAATTGTCTTATAGGCAAGAGGGGCTTTGAGATAGGTATTGGAAATACAATGCAAGCAGTGGGGAGAAGAGGACACTGTTTGGCGTCCCAACATTGATATCCTCTCTTTAGCAGTACTGCTATACAAAATTATGTGCTGTGTGCCCTTCCCTAAAGCAGGTGTTTAAGCAGAGCTTCTGTATCCATTTGCTCTCAAATATACGATGTCAGTGAGTTAAAAAAGCCAGGGCCATCCCTCCCACGAGACACTGGTCAGGTTCCCAAAATGGTGCTCACTCTGCACAGGCTGGGGGAGCTAATTAGCTCATTAATTTCCAAGGTCAGAATCAAGCCGTCAGACGGAAACCTGTTGTGAGAAAAAACAGCTTGCAAGGAAAAGACTAAATTGCCCTCTTACATCAGTGTCAGACCAAGAGAGTCATAAGTGACTCAAAAATGTCTTTAAAGACTTTCACAGCTTTTCTTCCGGCTTTTTGTAAGCAATTTAGCATCCACTTACAGGCTGAAAATTGGATGGAGATGTACAGATGCTCTAAATAGATGATTTGTTTAGTTTCAAAGTGCAGTGATTTAGGTAAAAAAAAAAACAGTGATACTTCGTGAGTATGTATTTCTCAGAATGCCGGTTTAACCCACATCAATCTTGTATGTAATTGCCAGCGTAGGGGTTTCAGAAAGCCAGAGCTGTGATTAATGAATAGGAAATGCAGCACGGTAATTGTCTCTGACATCTTAATGCATTTCAGGCCAAGTGATTTTTGACACGCGGAGCTCCTAAGGTTCAGTAAGAGGGACCTCACAGGATGCCAACTGGTTATTCATGGCCAGGACCAAATTGCACTGACACTTTGCTCCTGGCAGGTACTCAGGGGAAAAAGATCTGTCAAAAGAAACTACTACACAGCAACCTGAAGTGTGTGCCACCAGCTCCTCCTTGGAAGGCCCATAAAAGCATGAAGGAAGGTCCGAGTTCATGACAGAACATAGGACGTCTGGTGTCCTTAACCCTTTCAACAAGCAGAAAATTCAGGGAGGATTGTGACACCAACTACAATGACAGCAGTGGTTGGAAACACCGCCTTTCACTGTTTTCCTCAAGCCTAACCATTCTAAAGCTGAGAGCGTGGAGACCTCTAAAGATTTTCCAGTTGTTAAAGGCAGTTGGGGCTGTAGGGAACACCATTAACCTTGGATACGCCTTTGCATTTTGAATGCTATTAACTGCTGAAAAAAACCTGTTTTCACCTGTTATCCCTCCTCCACGTGCTCTGGTACAAGGTCAGCACAGGACCTTGTACTAATTACAAAGGAATTTTGATTACTGCACCACTGAAATCTGCTCAGAGCAGTTCTGAGTGACATGAGAGCAAATGAACTGGGGAACACCAGAGGTCAGGTATTTTAGAAAGCAGTTCCTTGAGGAAGGCAGTTCTTGCTGGCTAACATATACACAAGAATATATTGAATTTCATACAGGCTGTCACTTGGAAATGTTTCTATTGGCAACGCAGCATCAGGAATTAAATATGCTTATCTGTCTTCCTGGAAGATCAGTCCATGCTTGTAAGAACGATTAGAGCAGATGAATCACAATATTTGCAAGCAAAGAAGTCATCAATCACTTGATATCTTGTACTACCTACACCAACATGTTACAAAAATGGGACCTTTTATATAGTTTTCAATTGACCATACTCGGAAAATTGAAAGTAAAGAAACGAGATTGTCCAGGCTAACCCTCAGTGCACAGGAGAAAGGGAACTGAGGCAAACAGAGCAGCTGTGGGATATCACACTGGGTTAGATGATTATAAATCATCACCCATTGCCTAACTCCCAGTGGGCTTAGCAGAGCACAACGGCACTATCTAAGCAATAAACACAACATAACAGCACTAATATTAATGCATGGTTCAGCTCCACAGGAGGACATCAGGGAGAGACTTCTGGGGAACCTGAAGGCTGCAGCAGCCCCGCTGTGTCACCCATATGCCTACCTGTGCCTGCACACCACGCATGTTCTCGTATTGCATCCAGCCCTGGCCAGGGCAACACAAATATTAATTATGCAAAGTCTCACTGCCAAGAAGTTCTAAGGGAAAGAAGATATAAAGTGAATCATGCTTCCTTTACTCAGAAAGTCTGTCTGGCATCAGTAAGTGACTAAGGAGAGACTGCAGCCCACTGCTGTGGGGCAGCAGACGTGCTTGCAGCAGTGTGGTTGGTATCGACCCATTTGGAAAAGAATCAGCACAGAAATGCTTCCCTTTGCCATCAAATCAAATACAGCAAGAAGTGAAGAAGGCTTGAATGAGGTTCTCTGTGGGACGTTCTCAGCCAAAACCTTTCCAAAAAATACTGTCAAAAGCTGTCTTTGCAGCCATGTCTGGAGCACTGGGCTGTGCAGAGAAACAAGCTCACAGCCCGAATTCACTGAAATGTGATTTCTTTTGAGATCTTTAAACATGGACCACTCGGGATGTCTCTGTGGGACAAGCAGGTACGTGGCCTCTTCCTCTTACTCAGCCCTGCTGGTGCCCTGGAGAGGAAAAGGAACAGCAGAATCACAGGCAGAGGAATGCAGCAGCTCGTGTCCAGCCATGCGCTGTGCCCACTGCTGGGCCGGGCGGGCAGAGCAGCACCCAGGGGAACACAGAGCTCCCCAGGATCCCCATGGGCACACAATGGAGGCAACACTCCTGCAAGCACAGTTCTCTTTGGGACCATCAAAACTACACTGGAAGGGACGCAGCAGCAGCAAGCACCCCCCTGCCCTCCAGCAGCCTTAGCTGTCCCTTTTATTTAAATTCACTTTGCAAAGTCATCTCTGTAAATCAGAGTGTGGCCTTCTGCCTTGTGTGTGCTGGGAAAATGCCCAGCTTTCTCTGCACGCCATCAAATCAGGAGTCTGACAATAAACCACAAGAATCTGGACCCGTCCACACTGACAGCCCCTCTCGTCCATGCCTGCCCTGATTCACAGCATCTGCAGCACAGCTCCCGCAGCAGCCAGGCTCGGTTCAATGCAGGGAAGTTGCTCTTTAGCCCATGCTATGGACTGTTCTCTCCGCATTAATGAACCTCACAAAGCGATTGCATGGAGGAGCCCTGCTGTTAGTAAATAACATAGGCAGCTGCTAAAGACCTTCAAGCCTTCAAATAGAAAACAGCAGTGCTGGGAAGCATTCTTTCCTCGTATTGTTTTCCTTGCTTCGTCTGTTCTTTATGCTGTGCTTAAACTGAAACCATTTTTCAGTCAAAGGTTGTTTTACTGTCCCATTCGCTGCCTTGCTTCCTGGGAGAGATGTCAGCAAGTCACACATTTATATTCCTCTCCACTGTGTGTGAGCTCAGTCATCAAAGGAAATGCATAATGCAGGAAGACTGATGACTTGAAATGTGTCTCATGAATCCATCTTGATTAACTGGTCCAGGAAAGATCTGCCTTGAAAAGAAAGTCCCTAGAAATTAGCCAGCTCCTTATTTATACCCTTAGCATCACCAGGAGCCAGGGCAGTGAGTGGGCAGCACAGATTGCTGTCAGACAGTGGAGGAAAGGCTCCCACCTGCATGACGGCCCTCAGACCTGTCAGCACCATCCAGTTCCCTGCATAACATCTTTCTCCTTCTCTTCTCTTTGCTTTTTCTCTTCTCTATTTTTTTTTCCTTTCACGCTTGAATCCTACACTGAATTATCCCTTCTTAAGCAAAAACTGTTCAAACAATTCACCCAAACTCACCCAGAAATGTGTGGCAGCAATGAGAAACTGGCCCAGTTCTCTTTAGATGCAATCCCTGCACGGTCTACAATGCCAGACTGCCTCCTCCTCCCAGACTTTATGATTATAAGGAACATTTGCAAAAAGAAAACAACTGCTTCTGAATGACTGTGGATCAGCCAAGTGAATGCGAAGTGGCTCCCGTCATTCCAAGGTATGCTGGTGTCATTCTGCAGGGAGCAGGAGGTCAAGCATTTCCTGATGGAGCATCTCTAATATAACAAATTATCTTCAAGCTTGACTTGTCCAGTAAAGTATCATTCCTCACTCCCATCACTTTATATTAATAAGGAGAGTACATCAAAAAAGAGCCCATCTGCTTCAGTTTCGTTCCAGCATGCCTTCAACAGGAGAGGACTTCTCTTCTGCAGAATTATGAGTATGTCAAATTTCATTGTAGCAGTAAAACATGAGAATCCTCACTATAACTTGGAGGCAAAGAAAAAAGGGAAAATAATGATGGGAAGATGGGGCACTGCCAGACAGGATTCCAGTCCTGAAGCCTGGTATCCACTTTGTGGGTACAAGTGATTGTGCAGATCTTGCTGGAAGGCTCAGTGCAGCCACTTTAGACAAACATTTGCTCTTTAGAGAGCTTTCAGAGCAGCAACTGATTTAAAAGCTTGGGAGACATGCTGCATAGCGACAGATTCCAGGACTTCAATTGAAGATATGATTAAGGGTTGACCTGATCACAGTTTACAAGGACCAAAACTCCAGTAATGGAATATCTAGTCCAACAAACAGAAGCATAAATCTGACGGAGGAAGGCAAAGCTGGGCAAGTTCAGACCAGAAATAAGCATCGATGAAGTCACCAAGAGGAAGCTGTAATGGATTTACATGCCACCCCTTGCCAGCTGAGCTGGGTAATGGATTAGACAACAGCAAACGGCTGAGAAACCTCTTAGTTTAACAACTTTTCTCTTCTATGATTTAAGCAAACACATCCTCATTTCCAACAGCTGTGATATATCCGTTCATTACTCACCTGATGCTCAGTGATTTTTTTAAGCTGCTGTAAGTCAGTCGTGCTTTTGAGCCCTCATTAGCTGCTGCAAAAATCCTTCCAAAGGCTGCAGCTCATATTGTCCTCTGTGGACAATTTTTATATCAAAACTAGACAATTTTCTGTTACATGAGACAGTCTAATTCAAACAAAAATTAATTCAGGGCGCTCCTGTGACTTCCTCTATCAATAGCCCAGATGAGATAATGTTACTGGAGTTTCTTCTGTTTAGTAATCTCAAATTGGAACAGAAAAATCTGATTGGAAGTGAAACTGGAAAACCAAGTCTTCTGGTGAGTCTACCTGCACCAGGGTCTAATTGGTATAATTTTAGAGCCATACAAATAACTTAGGACACCTCTTTCCAACATTAGAATAGCAGTTTTGCAAGCCCAGGCATCCTGAGATTACCAGCACAAAATGCTGGTGCTGTACACATCCTTCTGACCCCCACAGAACACATTCAGATCTGTTACAGACGCAAACCTGAGCACTGCTGACCTCAGTTGCACCTTCAGCCACTTTCTGGAGGTAAAAAAATCGACGTGAAGAGGCACACTGAAACCAGGGGGGACACAAAGCAAACCAGCAGGCTTTGCCTGGCTCCCACACGGGGCTCTCTGTTGTCGAAGCTGCTGTGTTGGTGCCCTTCAAATCCATCTCTGCTATTTGCAAAGTGAAGCGCTTTTCAGGGCTGGACTCAGTGCTCACATATATAAATATAAAATGGCACAGGAAAAAGTGCTTACCTCTGCTAATCACCTCTGTTCCTATCTTTACTCTTCTTTGCTACCCCTCACATCAGCAATCTCATGCACTTATCTATTCAACTTCAAAGAAGAGCATTTGCTAAAAGAAAAGACTGGACTAATGTGCCAGGAAAAGAAAGGCTCAAACACTGTGTGGCAGCTGTCCTTAATTCTTCTCTTTTAAAGACAGGTCACACAAAGGTCACTTATTTTAAGACAAAAATCTTCCTCTGCCCAAGGGAGCCGATGTTCTCCCACTATGGGCAGTAGTCAGCCCACCTCCCTGGCACAGGATAAACAGAGACAAGAAGGCAAGGTTATGGTGAAAGAGTCTGTAACATCAAAAGAAAGAAACCCCAGAAGTTTCTAAGCTTGCAGCTCTGACAGTATTGACTGTATTCTTTTTCTTTGTGGTTGTTAGACGGTGCTTTCAAAAGCTGAGAACAAAGCTTAGGAAAATACGACCCATGAAAACAAACACTTCTTTAAGTTGCCAAACCCCTTTGACTTGTAAAAAGAAGAAATAAAAAGAGGTAAAAAGAGAGAGAGAGATGAATGCAACCAGCCTGTGCTGATACACCTGACAAATAACCAGCTGGTGAACGCTACCTGAGGTACCTCATGGGCACTGGGTGAGTGACTCTGGTTTTCATGAGTCTGCAAAAAGCACGGATAGAGGCAGATCTGCCCCATGGAGAGGCAGGAATGCTCACATGAACGTTCCCTTAGCAGCAGTGTCAGAGGCAGACCTTCATGGGATGGGCAGAGCTGAGCAGGATGGCTGTGCCTTTGACAGGCAGAGCAGACACGGAGAAGGATGTTCGCCCATGGCCTGAGGTGCAGAATGGTTTCATTTTGTTTGTGAACACAGAAATATTATTGTCTCACCTCAGCAACAGCAATTTCACTGAAAAAGAAGGAAGCTGCTCCTGCTGGGAAATGCTAGCTTTCATTTGCTGCTACTTGTCAAATTCTGCTTGGTCTTTACTACAGCTTACTCGACAGCAACCGCTGGGCAAACGAGCAGTGATTAATGCAAGCCAGTTCCTCTTTGTTCATGAATTGTCTGTGACCGGAGAGGGAATCTCTCCATCTTCAAATACTCCCATGAATGATTTTTGCATTTCCTCACAAACTCACTTGCTCAGTGCTCCTGAAGCAACACCAATTTGGAGTGGCAGTAAAGGGACAGCAGTGTTCTGCTGCTGCTGTTTGTCTGGTTTCATATAGTTCTGAAGGAGAATATTGCCAACAGTAAGATTTGCAGGGGGAGTTATCCATAAACATTTCCCAACGCTTGCTTCTAATGTGTCATTCCCATGATTAACTATTATTTCCCCATAGGGAAGGACTCAGGAAGGTTAGGTAGTGTAGCAAAGCAGCTGAGGGTTCACCTGACTTGTGCAGGGCAGAGCATGCCCCAGCTGAGAGCCTAACCTTTATATAAGATGAAAGTCCTAAAATCAGGACTCCATCCATCAGCGCAGAGGACAGGGAATAATCCATTTGGAAATGTTCAGCATTTGTGGGTTTTAGCTCTTAATTTATTTCCTTAAGACCCAGCACTTCCACACAAAACCAGGCTGTCCTCTCCATGTTCATGTGTGCATGTGGGAATGTGCGTGTGGGCAATGTACACCCCATCCTCTAAGAACCTGACTATGGGGGGAAGTATGGGGTGTCTGAGGTCTATCCGCTATGTGTATGAGTCACTGTGAATAAATCACAGCTTTCTGCACCCCCTGAAGGTTCTAATCCAGCAATGAGATGTCCTTAGAAGAGGGTAAATGTTATCGAGATCTCTTGGTTTTTAGAAACACTGTGGTTTAACTCTCCCAGACAGAGACTCCTCACGTTCTGCCAATCACATGTAACATCCCTGGTCTTCTCTGCATGGGGAGGGCTGCTGCCCTGCCTCACCACCACAACAGTCTCAGGGGATCATCACAGCTGTTCTGCCACCCTCCCTGCAGACCCGAGTGGTGAGCAGCTCTGTGCTAGCTGCAGCACATTGCAGGCACTGACTCGGCTCTAGTGCCTGAACCTGCCCCTGTGCAGAACCACAAAGCTGCTTCTTCTGTCCTTGAAAGGGTCTTTTCCATCTCGAGAAGCACAGTCAATAGCAGCACCTTTTGGGCCCTGTCAGACCTTGTCACCACAGAGACCCAGAGCAGCCCCCACAGAGCTGTGTCTGGAAGGCAGCCTCCCTGCGAAGGGCCTGGAGATATGAACAGCCTTTTGCTCCGAGTTAATTATTTATAACCTACGCTGGCTGAGTATGCAGCCCTCTTCTAGCCAGCTCTGTCCTCTCAGCATTTGTGCAAGGGCTAAGGAAACAAATTAAAGATTGGACAAGTCTGCTTTCTCAGGCTGAAAGTGGGAGACAGCAGTACTCTGAGTCAGAGGGAAGTGCCCTTCCTGACTCCATCTCCTGAGTATCAGACCACCTCATGCTTTTAACATATTTATCCCTCTGAGACCATGCAGAGAGAAGAGGTGACATCACTCTCATTACCCTTCTGCATGGGTATGCACAAAAGCCCACAGCAGCTACTTTGGAGAGCTTCCCTGCTTAACTCTAATGAAAGGACTTTCATAACCATCTGAGGGCCAGGATGGGGGTTACAGAAAATAGCGTATTTTTTAAATTAGCCCCTGGAGTTACAGGCAGCTCTCTGGTTTGCACGTCTCCCCTGCAGAATGCAACATTTTTAACTCTGTAATTACATGGTAGGCACCCAGCTCAGAAGTGCAGGGTCAGTGTAAGGGCATTGCAGGGTAATTATGTGTCCATTTTTGTCTTGTAAATTACAGAGTTATCTTGGGACAGAGAGAAGGAGAACAGCAGCAACTGCTTGGCTAATTGGTAGTTAAAAGTTTAATTATCCCAGCCCTGATGTGGAGCCTCTCAGATGCAGCTGCAGGAGAGAACGGCTCCAGACTGCATGTGGACACCGTGCCCTGCAGATGTGGCACAGGTGGGACCAGGCCTGGGGAGGGAAGACCCCACAGATCCCTGGCTCTTGGTGAGCAGGACCAGCCCCTGAATGTCCTCCTGGATGGAAAGGGCAGGAGCCGGGCTACAGAAGTCCTCCAACTGCTCTATGGACTGTGGCTATTCCTCTTATTTCTTTCCAACCCTCCATAAGCAGAGACAATTTCCAGCCTCCTAGGAAAAGACAGCATACTGCTCCAGAATTATGGCTCTGCTGCACAGCACAGCTCTGCTTTCAGGCAATGCCTCAGCAGTAAAGGAACAACCCATTCCTTAAAGGAATCCTTAAATCCAACGGTTTCCTCAGAACCACGACAGTCGGATTTGATTTAGTACAAAGCTGCAGAACAGTCACTGTAATGGACCAACAAAGAACACGGGATGTGACAGTCACATATTTTCTGCTTACTGGAAGGTCAGAGGGATGTTGGTACATCATCATTAACAAGCATGGGGCTCTCAGAGTGGCTGTGAAACACTTCACCTGGGCTATATCAAAATGATGTTGAAAGCAGCTAGAAAACTGAACTTGTCACCAATACTGAACAGCTTCTTGGTGACCCAACTGAAACAAGCTAGAAGAGCAATGCCAGAAGCTCAGGTGCTCACACCATGCAAAAAAATCATTATCACAATGGGCACTAATTGACAGTTGGCTTAATTGACTTTGAGAAGGCATAGATCGAGTCTGGAGGCAAAAAAGCCCAGCAACCCTGGAGAGGCCCCAGAAATAGTCTTGCTGGCTTAAGACAGAAAACACCACAAGCGGCACACCGCAAAAGGGCTTCGATAATTCTCCTACCCAAAAGGTGAGTTAAAATGGCTTCCAACTCAGTAAATACTGTGCTTTGCAATATATGAGATAACAACGAAAGCATCAAGGAGGGGAAGTAAAATAAGCAGTACTCAACTCACCATGTTTGCCAAAATGTAGTGGTAGCCGTTCCCATTTTTTTCAAGCTTGATGATCTGCAAGAGGGAAAGCAAGGACGTTTAGCAGAGGCCAGCGAAGAAAGTAGAGCTCCATTTACCTCCCTTTTCTACCACTTTTTAATTTCCAATGGTACCGTTCAGAGATGAACAGGAAGACAAAGCAAAATTCAGTCTTGTTAAAGGAAGGAGAGATCTTGAGCAACAAGCCTGAAATTAAGACTGTGTAAGATTTCCAAGCAGATTCTAAAGGCAAGGAGAGTAAACTATCTGAACCAACCTGTTTTCCACGGGCTCACAGAAAAGAAAAGAAAAAAAAAAGTGCTATTTTTTAACAAAAGATTAAACAATGTATTTCAAAAGCTGGAGGAACAAAGTGGAACGCTGGAGCCCATTTGTCCTGTGAGCGCAGCTGAAGCACGGAGCAGAGCTAGAAGAGCTATTTTGCACATTCATCGGCCTGCAGTCCCTGCTGCAGACACGGAGCTGGGCGAGATGTCAGGGGGTTTAAGCTATATTAGAGCAGCTGCTCTCCTTTAGTGCGCTGGGGCAGCTTCAAACCGCATCTCCAGAACAAAGCTGCCCAAGCAAGTTGCTCAGCAGAGGATTCCCCCTGCGTGTTCATTGAGATTATTTATAGCTTCATATCTACGGTGTTGCAACATATGCTCTTTGCCACACTTCATTCTCCCTGATGCCAACAGAGTTATATATATATATACTTTTTCTCTTTTATCCACACAACTGCTTACAGATCTGTAATGCTTGAAAGTTTCTATGGTAGCTGGGAAAGTTCCCATGTCGAGGTAGAAAGGCAGCATCTGTACGAGGTTGCCTGTGATTATGGGGCAGGGAGTCACAGATCAGACAGCCCCCAGATCACATTCTGTGTTTCCATTGGAATTGCTCTCTGCTGATTTCCAGCTGCACTGTTAAATTCTTACTTGTTCATTAGAACCAGGTATCGTCTGTTCTTATCCAATCCATGTCCTCAAAACTCATACAGATCTTAGAAGAACAACATCTAAGAATTACCAGTTTCTGATGGAAATTCGCTGTTGCCGTAATGTCTCTTTGCTGGCAACACTATCCCTTTATTTCTATTGCCACACAAATGGATTCTGAACTACTGCCTGCATTGCCAGTGCTGAGGCAGTCTGCAGGAATGGTAGAGGTGAGGACAGAAAGATCCTTATTGCCAGAACAGTGGCTGAAGGACGGCCATGCTGGACTGAACCAGAGATCAGTCTGCCCAGGATTCCTCCCCGATACCAGGCTGGTAGCAGGTGTTTGGGAAGCACTAAAGTCCAGGACATGCATGTGTGGAGTGATCCTTCCTATTGGACTGCATTCCAAGATCACTGTGAACAAGAATTAAGGGATCTCTGGATGGATTATAAATGAGCTGACACTTACTCTGTGCAACTGGATCATCTGCCTTAGTCTTCTTCTGATGAAGTGCTCTTGTATGTGCATTAAAACTCTGGTTCCCAGTGTTAATGTACAGCATTAATGTAATTGCAATTAACTCCAGTGAAGACTTCCTTTAGCATCTAACATGACTAATCTCAGCTCCACCAGCTTCACTGTCCTGTGGTTCTCAGAATGGCTGCCTCAGAATGGCTACTGTGGAGCAGTTTGGAGCACTCAGAAAAAAACCCCAAACCCTCTTTATACCCAAGGCTACAAGATATGTGCTTCTGTTATTGGTAGTTTTCCATTGGAGCATGTTTCGCTGCCAAATCTGAGAAGCAAAACCCAACCTGTCCTCTCCATTTATCAACTGTGACTGAACTCATGGGAGAAAAGAGCATCTCTGGGGTACAGGAATGCCTAAGAATTACGACCCAATTCCCTGTTTCTCCAGTGTCAACAATAGATGCCATTGGCTCCTTCTGCCCAAACTCTCCCTTTGTTATTTCATTAGGTGTCAGAGTCGATGAACCCAAGAGGACTGCCGACCAGCCTTCCCCACGCTGTTAACCTTGCAGCCCATCCACCTGAATTATGAGGCTTGCTTCCTGTGCTTCACACAGTTATTTGTGATCTTAATTTATTTTAAAATGCTTGCTCAGTCCTAATGCGTCTGGACGGTGGTAGCAAGCTGAGGTTATAATAGCATTTATCACTTAGGCTGAATGTGGTGAGAGGCTGCGCCGGGCTGCATGCTGATAGCTCACTTGGGCCACCTAGGTTTCATTACCCACTTCTTAATGGGCCAGTTTGACATCTATTAGAGAGAAATCCTCTCAGAGTGAAACAGTAGCAAAGGAGAAGCTCCAGTTATTCATTTTAATGAGTGACAGGGAAGAAACAATATAGTGCTTTGATGTAATGCAACCCACCGCTTATTTATCCTATTAAGGCTACATGGTGCAGCCCCGTGATATCCCGCCCAGAACTGAAGCCGGGCTCATGAACGACAGCTACCTCAGCAAAGATAAACCGTGCCCATGAGACCTGGGCATGGAAGACAATGAAATCAGGTCATTTTCCACGAATGCTCTGAGTGCTGCCTCCTTCTGCAGCTGTAATCTCAAGGCACGAGGAGCACCATGCTGGAGTCAGTGGTGGCTCTTTGTGTTTTGTGCATGAGGTGTGGAGAAGAAACTAAATGTGTGTGCATATGTCAGGGACTGAACAGGCAGCCCCGGCTCTGCTGCTCACCGGGGAGTGCAAATCCACAGCCAGAGAAAGACAGAGACAGGCTTGTCAGGGAGAAAGATAAATGCATCAAACCATCCCTGAGAGGCTGAGACAGCTCTCTGAACACCTCAGAAGCTCCGAGAGGCAGAGCAAACAGAACAGGGACAGCCACACAGACATGCTGGTGCACTGAGCTGGGAGAGCAGAACACAAACTCTGTCCCTCTTTGGTCATCTGTGTGTTGTAAAAGACCTGGCACCCCCTGCTTACACTGGTGTGGCTACCTCTGCTCCAGAAATCCCCGTGGACTCAGCACAAGAAGTCTAACAAGGATATAAATGAATCACACAGCTTAAAAACAACTTACAGCAGCCCTATCCCTAGCAGAGAGCCACCCCTGGGCACAGCACTGTTGGAATTGCTCTGCCTTTCACTTACGAAGGCATAACATCATCTAGTTTACCTGGAAATACATATTTTTAACGGCATTATAATTGTTTTTTGCTTTGTTTTTTTTTTTAGTGTTCTTGCAAATAACTTGAGTTAGGTGTAGGTTTATCTCTTGCTCCTGTTATGTGAAGAAGTTTGCAATACAGACTTCTTTTCCCATTCACATTAGGCAAACTAGACAATGTCTGTCTGCAGGACTTAGCTTTCTATTGGACAAACCAGATTTAAAGAGACAACATCATTAAACCTAGAAATCTGATATACCCTACAGGAAAGCTTGCAAAAAAAAAAAGACAAATTTACTGCCTAGATCCTGTTATTAGCTGCACCTGCTCCATGGTCAGGGGGAATACTTTGCCCCCAAGAAGCACCTGGTCCCTCTTCGGTGTGACCTTTACTTCGAGGTTAAAACCTGCTACCTGCTTTGTTATGATTTATCACTTAGTAGCTCTCGGAGACATCCAACAAGGATGGATTGTGGTCGTTGCTGAGCCGAGCAGCTGATGACATGGCAGTCCCTGCCCCAGACAGCGAGCAGCTGAAGTGTGAGACAAGAGATGACAGGTAGCTTAGACAGACTGACGTGTGAAGCACGAGGGAAGTGAGCTGGTTAGAAGAGGTATGACAGACAGCAGGAGACATGGCATGCCGGCTGCTTGGCACTGCTGAGCCCTTCCTAAACCGTGCAGAATGGGATTTGCAGCAGTGGGAAGGCCTTGGCTGTAGCTGGAGCAAGGCACATAATCAGAGCTGCTGAGTCCTCTGTTACATATCCTGCCTAAGAGTGTTTGGACAACATACTTAGACACAGGGTTGGAATACTGGCTTGTCCTGTGTGAAGCCAGGGGTTGGACTCCATGATCCCTGTGGGTCCCTTCCAACTCAGGATAATCTATGATTCTACCATGATGGGATCTGGGAATGCCTGATCCTGTACACCCGGAGTCTGGCAGTGCAAGTTCACACTTCCACTCCAATTCACAGAGATTGGGAAAACCTGAGAAAACTCAGCAGGATAACAAAGTGCCACGTCCTGTGTGCACTGCTTGGAGCAGCTAGTACAAAACAAACTCACTGGGGAAGTAAGGGGGTTACAGTGCTCAGAATGTGCACCAGACAAGTAGGGGACATGGACACACAGAGCTCACGCAGCACAGACACACAGGAGCTCCCAGTACTTCTATGGCTTTACGCTTTCCTAAACAACACAACGGAGAAATGCCTGCAATGCCCACACGCCAAATCCATGACAAACTGTGATGAGACACGGATCGCATCAGAATGGGAAGAAAAACAACTCTGAGAGTAACAGCCCTCCCCATCCTGCATGCAGGCCCCTCCCAGGAGACCCACAATGACACGACCTTGCTAAGGATGATGTTCAGCCGCTCGGATTCGCAGTCCACCACCACCAGCCTCTCCTTCTTCTTCTGCAGCTCCTGGAACAGCACGCGGTAGCCCTCTTCTGTTGTCGTCAGGATGTTGACAGCTGTCACCTGCCAGTTCTTCTCAGCTGCAGTGTCCAGCACTTTCTGTAGGACTGACAGCCCTGTGATGGGAAGAGAGCGGGACAATAGAGGGAGAGCCAGGACGTAGCTGTGCATTTTGTTCTGTGCTGGCAGCCTGTGTAACTGTCCTAAGCTGGGCTGGATACAACAATGCAGGAGCCCAGAAGAACCCCAGCAACCAGATAATAATCTAGTATTTTGGTCACACACAGCTGGGCTAGAATTAATGATTTCTGCCTTTTCTGCACAGGAAGACAGGATGATTCTGGAACTGGTTTTTCTTTGTAATCAGCAGATCAGTCCCACTGGTCAGACCCTGCTGTGAGATTCAGATAAGAGCTCTAATCCTGTCTTCTTCTCTGTTACTACCCAAATCTCTTCATTTCTCTGGGCTGTAGTTCTTTTCTCACCTTTGATCTGTTTAGGCTCTATGCTCCTAGGGCTAGGGACACCCTCAGCAGTCACAATACATCACCATATTTAGTATCCCTGTATCTCCTTGCAGCACCTGATCAGAAAATTTCATTATTTTTTAAAGGCTCTTGCCTAAGTTACATGCACAGCCTTTCAGAAGAGGCACACACAGTCAGCACTGCTCTGGAGCCTGCTAGATGGGCCTGTCTATGCAGGCATGTTGCGTGCCCATCTCTGGAGCCAAGAGAAACCTGGATGGGATGCTTTTACATCATCTTGTCTCTTAAAGTCATCCTGTCCCTGCAAGAGCTTACGATAACTTTGTAGGCAGAGCCGTGAATGACCTTACCTCTGTCCTTTGCTCTACAAGTCTGCTGCTCTCAGCCTTCAATCCTGGAGCTTCGGAGGCATGTGAGAGCTTCAGAAACTGAATCACAAAGCAATGACTCACTTGCCCTGCTCACGATTTAGAAAGCTAGACGATATCTTCCAAGAACCTAACAAAGGCTTTTGTTATTTTCGGCAGGCAGCTAATACTAACATGGGAAGCTTGTAGTTATCCAAACTACAACTGCAAACAACACATGTATCATCACAGGTTGTGGGTTAGTTTGACCTTAGCAGCTGTTGGTTTGCATTCACAAATGTGAGGCTTTGTGGCCTTGAGCTGGACAGGCTTGAAAATGGGACCTCGTAAATACAAACCATTTCCCCACTTGAAACACACGCTCTTAAAATGAAATATTTTGCTTGTGTGACTCTGTGAACCCAGAGTTCAGACTAATGCTTCATCTAGATGAATGTCCCACCTTCAGCAATGGCCAGTAATGGATATTTAGGAGAAGAATAAACAATGGGGAAGGCATGGGTAGTCTCTTCTGTGAGCCACCCTCTTCATCTCCTGAAACCTGCACGGAAGTAAGTTCTTAAACCAAAGACTCTATCTACACTACTGCATTTAACTGCCTGCTAACTCTCCTGGGATACTCGTGACTTACCCCGGTCAGCATCATAAATGTACACAAACTTCTGCCAGCTGTAGTGTTCGATGACGCTGATGAGGGCATCCTGGAGCTCTGGGCGAAGCTGGAGAACAAACTGGTTGGATGTTTCGACGGGAAAGCTGGGTGTTATGAAACAGACGTGGAGAGCCCCACAGAAAGACGTGAGCATGTTGACGGTCCTCCTCTCGTAAAATCCAAAGATGGCATAGACGCCCTTGGAGAACTGCGAGCAGACTGGAGGAACAGAGAGAAAGGGTATGAGAGCAGAAAGACCGGAAGGTTTGTCAGAGACACCATCAAAATTCACCTTTTCCCTGAAATGAGCTGCAGCCTATCCGGACCAAAGCACTTTTCTTGAGACCTGTGGGTTGGTGAACGCAGCCTGTGTCGTGTGAAAAACAGGGCTTGAAGCCATGGGTGCTTTTCCTTGAGCTCCACAGACCTGCTTTATCTCTGATAGGCAGAAGGGACATTGGAGTGCAAACACACTGACTCCAGGGCTCTGCTGAAAGTCTGGGGAAAAGTGTAGGATTTAAACAAGGGATCACGTAAGAAGAAAAGGGTTCACCAACCCCAGGCACAGCAGATGTCTGGCACTTGGAGGTGCTTTACTACATATATACCACTAGAGCAACCTATCACAGCCCCGTATGCATTCATAGAGCAGGAAGCAAACATTTGCATGGCAGCACAGTGCTCTGTGACCAACGACTCCAGCAGGAAACCGAGGTTTGGCCTAACAAACCAAGACCACCCTCAGAGGGCATCTCAGTAAAGGTTCACCTGCGTTCAGCACTGTCGTACGACAGCTACAGCGAAATCTGTCTCTGTGCATACCAGGGTTGAGCTGGTGCCTGGGGACACCTGTGTGACAGTTTCTGGTTTCCTCCAAAGCTGTGGTGGAGCAGGCTGTGACCCGGTGAGGTGATGGGAGGTCTCCACAACTAAGCTCTGATGGTATACACCAGGTTCTCCAATGGATATTTGCACCTGATCTCAGCAGTCAGCAGCGTGCTGTGCAAGGAGGGCTCCCTCGAGTCACAGCCCTCCTCCAGGGAGCACTTAATGAGATGGAGGGAGCTGCTGGAAAGATGCCTCAGGATCTCAGCGAAGCAGAGAAAGCTCATACTTCGGGTTGTAAAACTTAGTCCCTGAGACAGTCAGACTCGCTTAGTATCGCCCCTGTTTATGGCACATCACAATTTAATGTCAATAAATCTCCAAGCTGGAGGTGGTGGCACTGACAGCATTTTCTTCGTGTCAGACCTCCTGGCATAGTGTCTCCTCCTGTTGTTGCTATGACTCTTGAAGTCCTTTGGCTGTGACATTTGTACTGACTCAACACTTCACACCCCACTCTCCTGTTCCCCCAACAGAGCACAGGGTGAGAAGTTGGATGTGACATTTTGGGGTCCCCTGACAAGAACTCTGCACTGCTTGGGAATCCCTTGACCTGGTTCTGCCGGTAGTCCTAACTGCTCTGCACGTGTGGCTGGAGACAGGCTCCTGAATACAAGCTCCATCCCCAGATGGGCTCTGAACTGAGAACTGTATCTCATGACATGGTGAGCATTTCTCCTTCCTCCTAGAAGCAACACAGGTCTGGTGCAGCCCGGCAGGGTTACCCATCTGCTTTCCACTGCTCGATGCCCGTGATTTCAAATACCTCAGCACTCTCCTCCCCCAAAGGAATTGTTATTCCTGCATGGCAGGGACTTTTTGTGAAGCTTGAGCCATGACAGAAATAAAACCCTCTTCTCTTTATTTTCACAGCAGTGTCTCTCTTTGCAATCAGCAATTGTGTCTGTGTCAGCTGGAGTCACTGTCCTCATCATGGGACTGACACATTCAAGAAGAAAAGTAGCAGATACGGATAGAAATAGTCTGAACATCGTTTCCATGTGACTGGACCAGCGGGTCTAATGAACACTGCGCTATACCATATGTGAGAGATCAGAACATGATCTCTAGAGACCCGGGCTTCAGATTCATCGGATGATTAAAGTGACATTCTCAGGACAGCTAAAAAATCCAGCACAATTAATAATCCAGACAACAAACTTGGCTGGCTCGGTTTTTGTTTTAGGCCAGCTGTGGCTTCCTCAAATTTTTATATTCTATTTGAAAATGAATCTAATAGTTTATATATATATATATTTTTATTTTTTTTTAACTTGGTGGTTCAGTCACGCTCAGGCAGCCCTCCTACACTGTTCTGAGCCACTCATCAATCCCAGCATTTGAAACAGATTGCACCAAAGACGACTGGGAGCACGAACATTCTTTGTCATTAGTATGTTTGGAAAGAACCCCAGCTCACTTTGTATTTTCAGACTAAGAGGATAATTTGGAAAAAAAAAAGGCTTGCAGGGGGTTGTCACCCAAGGAGCAACAAAGAAATTGTTGTGTCAATTACTCTGGAATACCGAAAAGGGAGAGAGCTGCAGCCACCTTTCTGAGATGGAACTTAGCATAATGTAAACGCAGCGGCTGCAAAATACTTTAAATCTCAGGACTACTTTAAATTACAGACATGCCAAATGCATTCACCCAGCAAAAAAAAAAGTTACTGCTATTTATTTAGTGCACAAAGAGGTAGTTGGTGTTTCTTTTGATTTGTTTTATTAAGAAAATGCCTTAATAATTATGTTCTCATTTGATTAGAATCAACAAGGTTGGAAAAGACCTACAAAGATCATCCAGTCCAACTGTCCATCGATCACCAATAGTTCTCACTAAGCCGTGTCCCTCAACACAATGTCTGAATGTTCCTTGAACATCTCCAGGGTCGGTGACTCCACCACCTCCCTGGGCAGTCCAATAATCCTAAGAATTATAAAACATAGAATCACAGAATGGTTGGGTTGGAGGGAATCTTACAGACCACCCAGTCTCAACACTTCACTGTGGGCTGACTCAGGCTGCCCAGGGCCCCATCCATGGCCTTGTGCACCTCCACGGATGGGGCACCCACAGCTCTGGGCAGCAGTGCCAGCATCTCACCACTCTCTGAATAAACAATTTCTTCCTAACATTTCAGTCTCGTGTCTCCTTCTAACCTGAATATCCCCTTTTAATTCAAAGCCATTCCTGCTTGTCCTACCACTATTAGACCATGTAAAAAATCGGTTCCCTTTCTGCTTACAAACTCCCCTCAAGACATAACTAGAGGAAGCAGATATTGTAAATTACTCTTTGTTCTCCCAGAGGGGAAGAAGCTTATCAGTTCCTCAGCAGTCACAACAAGTCTCTGGCCAATACCTGTCCAAAAACATTAAGAAAAGTAATAGGGATAAAGTTCATTCTGGGATGGAAAGTCTAAGAAAATGAGCTTCTCTGGTAAATTGGCTAGTGATAACATTATGCCTTAAAAACCTCATAGTAACCACCTGTTAACAGCGAGACAGCCAGAGGCTGGATCTCCTTACCGAGCAGAGTTACACTCAGTCTGGTACCAAACTCTCGCAGTTGAATTTGGACAGTTCAGCTCATTCCTGTCGGTAGAAAACTGGAAGCATTCAACAGCAAAATTGTATAACAGAGGATGTGAGCATGAGCGCAGAGCATTTACTTGGATGTCAGTGTAGATGTTTTTGGCCATTTGCATGTGCTATTCTTGGCCTCTGGGTTGCACACATGGAAAGAAGGACAGATAATATTTGTTCTGGGCTGCAGCTGTGCTATCACCTTACAGCAAATTTGTAGTTAATTACAGAAAGATTTCCCCTGAACAAACCCTCAGAAAATATAGTTCATAATGATTGATAACCATGGCAGCTACTCTTCACCCTGACCAGCCCTGTGTGATTGATCTGGTTCGATCTCCTACTGGGAAGTTCCCAGCATGTGCTGCACTGAGCATCACTGCTGTCCCAGATCCCTCATGCTCCAGGTATGGGATCTCTGAGGCATTCTGGGAGAGCTCCCTAGCTTTTCTTCCAGAGTCCCATTCCACAAACAAAATTTGGTAAATCAGATGCATTAACCCATCACCTGGTTATGCTGGAAAGCAGCAACAGCTCCACAGTGCCTACTGCAAGCAGGTGAGATGGAGCTCCTGGTACTGTTCCAAAATCACTGCTATTTACACTAGGAACCAAAATAACATCATTCGATTCCCAGTACCTACTTAAAGAGTGATTGATACGGTAGAATGAGAAGGAGGAGGCCTCCCTGCCCCCTCCAGGGATTGGCAGCCATCGGTGTGCCCTTGAATTCTGACAGGGAGAAACACGCATGCTTCCACTGGGCTTGAAATCTTCAGGCTCCAGGATTCCTAGTCCTGCGATTTCTCTCTAGTTTTTCCTTTCATATGGAAATATTCAAGGTAAAGCTTTTAAATTCAAGAGAAGAACACTGATTTTATTGAAAGTGGGATGGGACACCTGCCTAGCAGCTGAAGACAGGCAGCGCTGGCGACCTTTGCAAATGCTTTTAAGAAAAAAGAAAATACACGGCCAATACTTCAAATTGCACATTTTCTCTGCAGAAGAGGAAAGCAGAAGAGATGTTTTGAGTCTATATAAATTTTGAGGAGATTTTATTTAGCTAGAGCTCTCAAGCAGGAAAAGAAGAGGTGAACAAGACTGATTTCTACATTCA
This sequence comes from Bambusicola thoracicus, assembly GCA_002909625.1. NCBI lineage: Eukaryota > Metazoa > Chordata > Aves > Galliformes > Phasianidae > Bambusicola > Bambusicola thoracicus. The sequence continues at coordinate 23,391 of PPHD01001875.1, forward strand.
GGAGGGATGGGGATTGTTTTGGAACCGAAGGTTTGATCTGAGTCCCTGGAGAAGCTGATGACAGATACAACGGAACTTTTATTTGGGTTTGGATAAAAGCAGAAAGGAAGCCAAAAAGTTTCTTTCAGAAATGGTTACCACAAAGAAGGGCTGCACAGAAGGATGGAAATTAGGATTTGGTTTCCAAGAGTGAGAATGGTGCAATTCTGCTGAGGATCTGCAAACAGGAGTGCAAAATGAGAGCCGCTCCCCATGGGCACAGCTGGAGAAGCCCGGTAGGAGATCTGGTGACTGCTCATCTGCCATTTCCTCTGGAAGCAGAATTTTCACCATTTCACTGGGTTTAAGGCTAGGACGGGACATTAGATCGCTCCTACTGACTTTTTACATCTCACAGACCATTAAGTTTCACCAAGTTACCCCTGAAGGGAGCCAATAATGTTGCTTAGTTGAAGGCATTTAAGCTCTCAGGGGACTCAACTGCTGTGTGCCTCTGTCAGAGAACAGGAATAGCAGAGGCAGTGTTAACTCCCAAAGCAACAACGGCAGTAAAAAAAGCTGATAAGTTGAAATATCCCCAGATGTTCCCCACAAACAATTCATGCTCTCTGCTGCAAAAGGGGACAAAAAGCCCAGCTGGTCCTCTCCCGACCTCAGAGCTCTTCCCAAGCCTAGGGGATGTCACATCAGATGAACCTCTAGGAAGGAAAACTGCACCCTCTCTCCAAGGCCTAAGTGGGCAGGTAAAGGGAATGGCAGTTTGGAAATCTAGAGCCTAAGAGCTCATTTTGAAACCACCCCATCCAACACACATAAGTCCTTGCACTTACCCCAGAAACCTAATTAACAAATATTTTTTAAACACCTCAAGACAAGTGTGGGCAGACTTTGAGTAAAATATAATAGTCATCTCAGTCCTCTGTGAATTACTAAATACTAGCCCTACAACATCCACAGCCCCAGCCTCAGCATGGCATGTCCCTTATTTGCCCAAACTCCAGGGACACAGAACCAAAACCCTCACTCCTCCAGAACTGCACTTGCAGCAAAATGAACCAACTGACAGCAGGGGTGCCAAGGAGCAGTTCCCACATGCTTTTCTTTGCTCGCTTGTAGTATTTGAGTTCGTGTGTGGGATAGAGGAGGGGATGTGCATGTGTGATTTATTTTTAGTGTGTCCTGCCTGGAGGCGACCCTCACACGGTGATGGAGAACCTGACATCAGGTTGGCGAAGCCGGTGGAATTTCAATGAAAGAGCACCAGTGTCTGCTTCAATTAGGATCAGCTCAGCTTTCCTCCCAAATGTTTGTCCTCACAGTTCTCCAGCATGGCGTAGGTGCCAGAGTGCATCTCTTCAGCACATCCCAACGACAGCATGTTCCCACAGATTTTTCGAGCAGGGGAAAGCCAAACAGATTCTACACAACTCCATCGCTCCACGCATGGATTTAGCTGGCAGTGGATATGTCCCATATATTCAAACAACTGCAAATCGGGCTGATGTGATATCACAAGAAATATATGTTTCTCTTTCAAATACATAAAAGACACAGAGGTGTGGTCCCTCCCATCGTTTTCCCTCACTGCTACTCTGACCACNCATGGATTTAGCTGGCAGTGGATATGTCCCATATCTTCAAACAACTGCAAATCGGGCTGATGTGATATCACAAGAAATATATGTTTCTCTTTCAAATACATAAAAGACACAGAGGTGTGGTCCCTCCCATCGTTTTCCCTCACTGCTACTCTGACCACGTTGGAGGCTGCAAAGCACTGACAGTGTCTACATCAAGATCTGCTNGTTGGAGGCTGCAAAGCACTGACAGTGTCTACATCAAGATCTGCTTTCCTTCCTTCACATTTGAACAACAATCTGACTGAAGAGCTCTTCATCACTGTTTATGTTTAGAGTTTAACTTTTTTTTAGTTAAGTTTATTGGGCTGACAAATAAGCCATAGTTTGCCTGGCTACAAATGATGCCTTCCTTGAGATCAAAATGGATTTGGGACGCTTCTTTCTTGCATGCTGCCAAGTTTAAGGAAATAGGAATGGGACGGTGCTTTTGTTAACCAGAAGTTAACAACACGATAACAAATCTTTCCTGAGGACTCTCAGTCATTTAGTACGTTTTCGAAATAGAGTCATGGTGGAAGGTGAGGCCCAGGCAGTCTGAGGTTGACTTTAATCTCTGTATTTAAGGGACTAACTGAAAATCATTGCTCTTCCCCCCCTAAACTTCACATTTTGAAATCTCTTTTGCTTTTTCTACTAGAGCCTTGTTCTTACCCAACACGACTACAAAACAGAGGATAAAATCCAAATATCAAAGGTCTAAACCAAGTCAGCAAATTTGTATTTATCAATACTTTCCATGTTTGCTTTGCTTGTTTGTAAACATTTTACTGAATCACAGAAAACTAAGCATTAAGTATACTGAAGAGTTCCCAGACAATAATCAATCAATTTTCAAACAACGGCGGCACTTTTAACGTGAATGAAGATCACATATTAGGTGCAAATCTCCTATGTGAAATGCTGATATCAGGTGGGTCCTTTAAAAGGCCCTCAAAAAAACATTAAAAAGGAGATATAGGCATATGACTCCTGAGACCTGAGACTTCTGGGGCCACAGAGTTGGGTATTTCAGCCAGCTATCCTGCTCTCACCTGACCTCCTATAACGAAAAAGAAATCCCAGCATTCATCCTCATCGAAATCTCCGTGTCTGAAGCACAATCATAAATATTAAAGCAAGATTACTACACATGGAAAAATGGAAAAAAAACGACAGCTATTATAAAAGGAGGTGAAGGATGAGGACTGAACTAATTTCGCTTCTGCTGCTTCATTAGATGGACTGTCTGCAAGTAGGGCTATAATAGGAAAACTAACGACAGTGCCGGGGTGTAGCTTTCTGCTGGGGAACGTGAAAAACAGAGGGAAAGAACAAAGCACCAAGCCTTCTTCTTTCCCAACGCATTGTATTTGCTCAGGGCAGTTTTTTCTAGACATTAGGCTTGTGACTGCCTTCAATGCTAACCTCAGGTTGCAATGAGAATGTTGTAAGTGCTTGCCTTCAAAGTGACAACAGGTTGCAACATGAAAGCCAAGCTATGCACATTGCCTGGAAATGTGGTTCCAACATTAATGTTTGACTTCACTGTGAAAACAGACAAGCTGCACAGCAGTTTGATTACAGAACTAGACAACGGCACACAGATATCTTCATGGCAGTGATCACAGAATCACAGAATCATTAAGGCTGGAAAAGATCCCTAAGATCCCCAAGTCCAACCCATCCCCATCCCCACCATTCCCACTGCCCACGTCCCTCAGTGCCACACTTCTACAGTTCTCAAACACCTCCGGGGACAGTGACCCCCTCACCTCCCTCAGCAGCAGTGCCACTGCATCACTACCTTCTGAGAACAAATTTTTCCTACCAACCAACCTGGCCCTCCCCTGTGGTCTCACGCCCTGAGCCTGCTTTTCCTCATGCAGCCAGAAGTGAGCACTTTTAATCCCCTCTCATTTCTCTCTGCCTCTAGTTTTTCCACTCCTGTTTCTAAATTTCCAATTTTTAATTGTTTTGTGCTGCAGTGCATAAAAGCTTATCCTTGCATGCTGCTGAGCTAACACAACTAATTTTAAGACTTTCTCAATAACAGACTGGAAATGAACAACTTCATTCATTAACACTCCACCTTCCTCTTTTCAAAGCAGCCAAAGAACATGACGGAACACACATGCATGCATGCACATCTGCAATGAGCCCTCCATGCTTCCAAATGCACCCTTAGCAGCTTATTACTCAGACACAGGCATTGGATTTCTTGATTGCAGAGTCAGACCCCAAATGCTGTCGCCAGGTAAAGCCAGTGTTAACCCTGAGAGGTTTCAATGAACATGGCCCTGGTGTGCCCAGCTTTTAATCCCTGCTTTGGAAGCAAATGAAAAGAGACCAGTGCATTTCCTTAAATACTGACTCATTTTCATGGTAGTGATGTCTTTAATTGATTTTCTAGATGAGACCCCTTTTAAATTCACAGGGACTGCTTCCTTCCAAGAAACAGAATGGATATGCCATATCTCATACGCTCCCATAGGAAGCGTGGGCACTGCTATTAATTCTAATTGGTTCAGAATTAGCCTTACCCTGTATGCCTTGCACACAGGTACTGCTGCAGATGCAACTGTTGCTCTGCATGTCTGTAAGGATGCCTGGAACAATGCTATGAGGCCTCTGTGAGGTACTGCAATATATACACATTAAATAACAATAAAGAAAGCCAATGAGTAGCCTCCTTGGAGTAGAGAATCACCTTCCCAGCAGAGAGGAGAGAAATTATGCAGTTGGCTAAGAACAGAAGGTAAAGCAGAGGGTAAAGAAGGACCTTAATGGAGAGCTGGGGGAATTTTCCCTAACCTGACTGATCCTTTCAGTAGTGATGCCTTGCATGTGCTCTACCTTAAAATACCTCCCAGTCTAGGAGGCAGGCTGGCTGTGCAGGCTGTCAGAGGGCACCCAGGCTGCCTTCCTCTTGCAGTGAGATATCGTTGGCCTTTCTGACACGATTTGACTCCCTGCTCATTTGAAAATAAAAGGCAGCAGATAAAAAGCGCAGGGTTCATTGTGTGCAGGAAAGCACTGCCAGCCTTACTTCTCCATGGGAATGGCCTCACCCGTCCCAGCAGAGGAGGTGTTTATTCAGGACAAAGCATCCTTCGAAGCGAACGCACCCCCTGACATACCCAACAGAGCATGTTGTCCCTGGGGCCTGAATGGGGAAGCAGTTCCTAAGCCCACCAGCTGCTTGATGTGTTATATATAAACATTCACATTTTCTATAAATTTTCATGGCACATTGCAGGTATCTGCTGAGCATATGCTCCAAAACCTACATGTGCTAACGCTGCTCCAAAACTGCCATCTCTTCTGCAATAACCGGAGCCATTAGATTCTTCTACAATGAGGAGTAGCAAAAGCACAAACCCGGTGAGATACACTCATTGATAGGGGTGAAGCCTCCAGAGCATAACCCTTTTGTATTACCCAGTGGTACATGCACTCACCTACTGCCAAAGCACAGATGGCTCTGAAACCCCATTTAACACCTCAGCAAGGGCTGAGCTAGGTGCAGAATGACAAGATCCTCTGACACCTGGGAGAGCCGGCTTTTGTGGGCTGAAGTGCCTCCCTGGGTGGCTCTTTGCTACAGTCATTTGTTGTGGGGTTTTTATTTTTCCTTTTCACATTAATGTTCCGTTCCATTGTGCTCGCAGCTTTCTTCAGGCCTGCTTAATGTCAGGGGGAATATTACAATGTCTTCCCTGTCATTAGAACAGCTTTAATCCTGTCTGCATTGCGAGGGCAATCAATGATAATAGCAACCAGATTTTTATTTCTGCAGTGCCTCGGAGCACCAGCTTTCTCAAACAATCCCAAACAAGCAAGTTCAAGCTCCGGATCTTTTAATCCTGGTGGGAGACCGTGTTGTCTGGGGAGCAGAAATGCAGAGCTGCGACAGATGGCGAGAGCTGGACCTATGGTTTGTGAGTTTATGGTCTCCGGTGGAACTTCTGTGCAAATAGTTTCTTGTGGGTGGTGGAACAAGCAGATTATATGAAGTGCAGCTAGCGAACCTGCCCAGATGGAGCTTCTGCAGAGAGGGGATACTTGTTAAACTGGGACTGCCACCAGCTGCAGAGGGCAGCTCCCCTCCGGTGGGAGGTGCAGGCATCCATCCCACTGAGCAGAGCAGACTGGAATGGGGCAGCTGGGGGAACCACACCGACTCCTAGAGGAATCCTGAAAAATCTGTGTCATTTCACCAACATGTCAGAGGGGGCTTCCACAGCTACATCCTTCTCCTGAACCTGCACCTGATCCCATAACAAGGTGGGCTACTGCAGAAACAAATGTCTCAGTGCCAAAGCAGTTACTGCACGCATCACCCATCACATAAAACTACCTTCAATGCACATTTTTTGATTAAAAAAACCCTTGGACAACCATTCCTCATCGATGTTAATGGCAGGAAGCATCAAATTCCCAGGCACAAAGCATTCTTACAGCATATCCTAGAGAGGCAATCACATTGGGAAAGGTGTGTTTACTGGATGTTCCACATGTAGAGCACACTGATCTTGAAGGTCTTTTCCAACCTGAGCAATTCTATGATTCTATGACTCCTGGCAACCTGATCTAGTGCCTGATTCAGTGGTTAGCAACCCTGACCACGGTCAGGGGGGTTGAAACTAGATAATCTTTGAGGTCCCTCCCAATCCAAGACATTCTACTATTCTGTGTGTTCACAAAGGTTTCAGCTAGTAAAAGAATAATACTAAATCATCTTTTCTACATCGAGGCCAGTGAAGATACAAGGAGTACCTCAGGTGTCCTCAACATCCTATTCTGCCAATGGGACTAAGAAAATAGTCTAAAAAATAGGACCTGAGTCTTGGGCAGAAGAATGGGTGAGCATCCCTAGCATTAGGAAAACTTTAGAATCTCTTGCCAACATGGTTAGTTATATACAAACAGCACCTTTCCTCCTCCACTGATTCCTATTCTGGGAGTGTTTTTAAGCTCCTGAAGCAAGAGGCTCTCTAGTGAGCTGCGGAGAGCAAGAAAGATCATGTAAAACATTTTGCATAAATGCAAATTGCGAGGAGGCCAGCCAGAGCACAGTAAGGAAAAGTGTTATAAACTTCAGGTCATTCATCATCTGGGAGCAGTGACACTGCACATACAGATGCTGCTCCTGTCTCATGCAGTTAATCAGTGTAAACCAAAGGGTATGACATGATTCGGGCAGCTGCTGAGAAAATCTCACTGCCTCTCAGCAGAAAGTTTGCCTGTAAAACATTATTTAGACAGGAAAAGCAGCAGGAAGCTGAAGGATGCTAACGTGTACCACTTTTCACAAGCAGCACAGAAACTCTTTCACTATTCCCCAGATGTTATACAAGCACTTGGTGATGTTTCAGGGCGATAAAATACGTTTATCTGTGAAATTTGAGTCACTGATCACACCGGGTCGGGCAGGCTTTGGACAGACAGACACCAGGAGCACCGCCTTTACAAGGAGTTGAAACAGTCCTTGGATTTAACGGATCTCATACAAGACAGCTCAGCCACGGAAAGCTTCACACATCAGGTATTAGATTTGCCTCTCAAAAGGAAAACTGGGGAAAGTATACTGTGTAATGGACTCTAACAGTATATGCGAAGCGGGCACATGGATGGCTAAAGATATAATTAACCTAATTAAGGCACCATTTATTCCAAAAACCGCCAAGGGGAAAGACAGGTGGAACCACAGCCTACGAGAGAAGGTTGCAAAGACAGAGGCTGCTGCCACCAGGGCTCAAAACCACAAAGACTTGATCTGGAAGGAACAAGGCAAAAAGAGACATCCCCAGGGCAGATCCCTCTGTCTCTAGGCATGGACACCAAGGGGTGTAACTTAAAATCTGTGATTTACACCTTTGGGGTGGTTTTCTTCTTCCTGTACTACAACTCTATTTAGGTGCCGAACATGGCAGGGTGAATGCTTGTATCCTTTGAGTTCCTGATCCTCCTGTTAGAGAAAAGATTAATTTCCCTGTGAGAGAAATTATTTTGGGATGCCTATATTTAACATGGCAGCGAACATCTGCAGTCATATTTCCTAAGCGTGTGGTGCGATCATCCTTTTGCTCTGCTGGTCCTGACAGCAGAGTGGTGTCAGTGCAGAGCCTCAGTAGCATTTCTGAAATGGCTTCCACATTTTTTAGAGAAACGCTGGGATGATCCTAAGGTGATTTGGGATCAGGACGCAGAAGGAAGCCATATGGCGCGTGCCACCTTTGAAAATCAGGCCTTAACTCACATACACTGTTATACAGGCTGACTGCTGTGACAGCTTTTATCAGTGCACTCAGAGGTTGAATGCTTTGGTGGCATTGCCTCTGAAGCAGGTCTAGACTGGAAGAATTGGGGTGCACTGAGGGGCGGGTTTGGTTGACAGAAGTCTTCTGTGAATGTGAGGTTTGCAAGTCCAATGGCTGAGCACTGATGTGAGGCTGTAACGCACCTGCATTATCCTGTGAGCTTCATTCTTAAATCGCCCATGCAGGGAGTAATGACAAAATAATCCACTTTCTGTCTACTTATAAACAACGGTCTATGCAGAAGCAAAATAAGACAACTAAGAAATTTCTTTTCAGTGTAGAAAAGTTGTCTACTTTACAGTCCCTCTGGTGACTACACTGAGGACAACAGAATTACAATGGGCTTAAACATGGTGTACTTTTGCCATCTGGGAAATACAACATGTTTGCTGAATGAGGCTGCAGGGATACTGGACCTGATTTGTGAGTGCAGTTGGCCGCAATTTGCTTGTAAAATTTACTTGCTTCACGACTGCTTGAGTGTAGGTCATGAAGGTCCTTCTCAGAAGCACCCTTAGGCATGAGTCCAGAAGGAATTTGTGATAAAAGACTCTTAAAAGACATCTCCTAACATCCTGACCGGAAAATCCTTCAAAACGAATGTATGGTAAATAACAGGAGGAGATGTGAGTGCTGGGAAGAAGGGGAACAGGAAATTTTCTTCAGTGCTGAAACACTCTTAATTTCTGGTTGGAAGACTCCTACCTTAGTTTCTAGCCATGAGATATTCTTATATTTGTACAGCATCTAGCACCAAGGGGAACCTACAGCTCCTTGGGGTTTAGCCTTCTTCCTTATCATCCGGTTATTTTATATCTGAGGTCCCTTCCCAACCCAAGCCATTCGTTGATTCTATATTATTGAAAGCTCCAACACAGCTGGCAGGGCTTTGGATGATTTTTCATTAAACAGAAATCAAACATTCAAACAGCCTGCTGGACAAGCATAGGGCCAGTTTTTTGAAGAAAAGTTACCTTAGATACCCCAACTATTTTGATCCATCTTATCACAAACGGTTCAGCCTACCTTACTTTTAGCGTCACTGGGATGAAACTAATGCCAGTGGAACAGATCCAGTTCAGCTATATTGCAAACAGTAAAGCTAGCTGAAAATCTCCAATGCTTTTTTTTCTCTCTGAACGAAAAGTGAGGTTTGATCAAATGTAGGAAGTTGCTGATTCTAACATAACACCCTGGTTTTCCCATGGGAGAGCATAAAGGAGAGAAGTTCTAGTGTTAAGTCAGAACATAAGAAGAAATAAGCATTGGGATGCCATCAACCCACCTCCTCTGCCCTGGATCAGGAGCTGTTCCAAGATGGTGCCAGCTCCTTCGCACCTGGAAGAGGCACTGTGTTGGAAGCCAGCTGGAGCAGCAGGGATAAATCCGAGGTGAGCGGGGAACGGTATGGGGTCAATGATTTTACCAGGGCTGACTCTCAGCTGTGGGCAGGAAGCCTGGCCACTCCCAGACTGTTTCCCTGTAAAACCTCACTTAGAATGCACATAGCTCGCATCCAGCATGGCTGAGGCCATGGCACAACCATGCACACCCACAGAGGCAGTCCTCCTGGAGAGCCCAGATCTCTGCTACCCACCTCCCAAATACTTATCACCATGTTCCACAAGGATGCATGCACACGTGTGCACACGCAAATCCTTCTATTAGCTAAAACCCCCACTTCCTTACAGCAGCGCACACCGCACTCCTTATCATCCTGTTTGCAGATGCATTGAGCTAATCTCTCTCCATGAGCCACGTGCAGCCACTCTCTTATCTTCCCCCTTAAATACAGGCGCATACTTTTTCACACTGAGACTAATCCTTCTCAGTGTCACGTACTTCCAAATCCTTACAACACCCCCTCACACACTGAGTAATCCCTTTCGGAGTCTCGCACACAGCATCCTGCTGACAGCGTCCCTCGGCACGCACGCAGCATCCCGTAGGCACGGGGACCTCTCTGTGTGTCACACACACACAGTTATCCCTTTTCCCAAAGAGTATGTTCCACGCCAAGTTTGGCAAACAGACACAAACCTGACTTCAGTGCAATAGAAACATTGGGTTTTTATCCAGACAGACCAATGTACGTGTGGTTTGAGGGAGGGTTAAACCTTGGATATTTGTGTATCCGTCCTGGAAAAATGGAGAGCTTGTCTCAAGAGGGAAGATTTAAAAGGTCTGGCATGCTTACTGCAGGAAAACAAAGGCTGAGAGGGGATAGGGTTGCTCTCTATAAAAACATCAGAGGGGTAAACACTAGAGAAGAGCTATCGATGCTAAAGGACAACATTGGCATGAGAACAACTGACAATAAACTGGCCATGAATAAATGCAGACAGTGAAGCACGGGAAGATTTGTAGCTGCGGATGGAGAGAAGCTGTGGGATTGCTTGCTGAAGGGAGCACTGCAGCAAAAGCAGTGCTGGTTTGGTGTAGAGCATTGGCTCTGGTGAGAGCACACAACCTGGTGTTGGAGACTACACCCCTTCCTGTACACACTGGGCAATTTGGGCTCTAAGTTGCATCCTCCTGTCCTAAAAAGTCAACAGTGCAATAACACTCTGTTCCTCAGCTTTATTTCACCACCTGCAGCATGAGGGGAAGAAAGGTGAAACTTTCCCTTTGTGCCTTGTGCCCAGCACTGACCTCACACCTGCAGCTCTCTTCCTCCACTTACAAGAAAACTGTCCCGGCCTTCTCCTGCACAACTGCAGCATCAATGCCACTGCAGCAGACGAGAAGCAGAAAGGGAGCAGAGAGGAAAATGCAGGCGCAGCACCCGGGGATCTATTTTGATCACTGGGGCATGCAAAAAACACTCTCACATTCCCTCAGCACACATTTACATTCCTGGAGTCTCCCGCCTCCACTGCTGGGCTGTCTCCAGAGACACCAAACACCTGACACGTCTGATAGGAATTACATATCTGTAACACAGATACAAAAAAACCACTGGGAAATGAATATTTAGTGGACTGCAAGTGCTGCTGCGTGTCGTTATCCTGCCAGGAGTGAGCGTGCCTGATGCTTTCCTCCCCTGTTCCTGAGGCAGGTGAAGAGGATACTCACTGAGCAGCATAAGGGAAGAAGAAATAAGAGAAGAAGAAATAAAGGTCCCTAACATCTGCATAAAGATGATACAATCTCTTTTAAAAGGGATATAGAAAGCCAAGGCATCCAGATGCATCTATATACCATCCTATCAATCGCAGAGCTCCGCCCCACGGGAATAAGCAACCTCTCCTTAAGCTGAAGTCAATGACTTTTGCAAAACTTGAGTTCTTGTTAAGCAGAGAATGGCATTTCTCAAAGCGTGGGCAAAGGCAGTGAGCAGCCAGCGGGCAGAGCGGCTGCAGGCAGAGGAGGAGAGTGGAGATGGATGGGGTGAGCAAAGCTCAGATCTGGAGCTCACTCAAAGTGGAGTGAATGGGAAAGGGGGCAGTGAGGGTGGGGAGGTATCCCCCATTCAGACTGCAGGAATTATTTATTTTGGAAGTTCTCCTCGTTCTTATTTATAGTTAGAAAACTCAGAAGAGAACACACAAGGAAAATCTGGCAAATAGGCACAACACCTTTCTCTTTAAGTTCATAAGAAGTCATATTAAAAAAAAGAACTTTTTTTTAATGGAAAATTTGAAAGGAAGCAAGACTATCTAATACTGTGCTGTTTCAAGTTGCCTTAAATTTCCTTTAGGTCAGGAAAATTGATAAATATACTTTCATTTTTATTCCTCTTTCTTTTGTGGAGAGAAGATGGGGAAAAAAAAGAGAAATATGAAAATAGGTGGGGATTGGCATCACATGCTGGTTTTTTTTTTTCCTGTTCTCCAACTGGTAGGTGGGAGGTAAGTGGCAAACTGGCAAAAAGTGTGAGCATACATAGAAATCTCCACATTTACCTTGTATTTCAGATTTGCAGTGGCAAGGAGTAGTAAACATTTATTGGAGATACTACTTTCTTGAGGGGGAAAAGCCTTTTGTGGCAAAGACCTGTTTTGCCTGGGAATATTTTCTACAAGTTTTCAACCACTTTTAGACAGAATTCTGTAATTATCTGCAATGGGCCGGGGCGTAACAGTGGGAAAAAAGGAGCTGAGGAGAGCTGCTGCATTGGCTTCAGGTGCAGAGAGCACAAAACTCCTGGGTAGAAGCAAACAGACCAGATCAGATTCATGGGTGGAGGAAAACTGGGGAAAGCCCTGAGTACTTTGAACTAAAGAAGTAAAGAAGTTCATTAATACCACAGGTGATGTTTCCAAAGTGTGGAGCACACGGTATTGCAGGTCAAGCTCTTGCACAGATCTCTTCAGCCCAAGGCTTGGCTTGATGTAAGCACAGCATAACTATTTCCAGCCAATCCGGCAGTCACTACAGTGGGCAAATACTACACACCTCATAGGGCTCAGCCACATAAACCACAACTGAGTCTTTCCTTTTCCATGGCAGCCATGGATCCAGAGCTCTGAGATTATGAGCGGTTCAAACAATGCTACTGCCCCGTACACATGGTGGAGGAGGTACACACAGAACACACTGCAGAGCAAAGAGAGTGAGGGATTCCATATCTCATTTCCCAGCACACAAAGAACATGATGAACCAGCCTTCAGTCATGGTGATTATAGGTCTCACATGGATAGGAGAACAAGGTTTCAAACTCCCTGGACAGAGAGATTAGAGAAGGGGAACGCCTGGAGTAGAGAGCTCTGGAATTGCTGCTGATTTCTATAAAACAATTGGGATACACCAGAAGACTTTGTGCAGTCAGGCTGCATGAGCAGGGAGCCTCTATTGGCACTTCTTGGCTTTGCGCTACTGGACTTGGGCCCAAGTAGGGGGATTTTCTGCTTGCTTATTTGTTACAACGTGAATTAATACCTTCTATGCCTGTTTTCTATTCAGAAAAGCCTGTGCTGGGTGTGAAGGAGGGATGATCAGCAGCCAGGTCAACTGAGAGTAAGGGCAGTGCAAGCATGAGAAGGGATGAGCGATGAGATTGACAACCTAAAGGCAGTTCTACACTGGCTTTGGGTCAGCCTGTTTCTTTCCTATGAAATGTCCCCTCTCTTCCTCTTTTCTTTGTCCCTTTCTCCAATTCATGTTTTTTCACAGTGCTATTCTTTGGTTTATCCTCTCATTCCCAGTCGGATTTCAGTCTCTGCTCTACTGTTCTTTCCTTCAACTCCCGCATGAAACAGAGAACAATAATGTTCAATAGAGGGGCTGCTTTAGAGATGGGGGCACTGAAGTAATCTTTTGATGAGAGAGATTCTTCTTCCATTCCAGGGAAGAGATTTTTTTACAAACGCTTAGAAACTGCAAATGGAACTAAAGGGAGTGGGCTCTGGTATGAAAAGGCTAAGGGAAGAGAAACTAACCGAACTAAAACTGCAGTGTGCTTAAAAACAATAAATATAAATACACGAAAGTAAAAGCTAATCAAGCTGAAAAGGCTGCATATCGAGGACAAATGATAACATTAAAGGATGAGATGCTTCATCTCACGCAAGCCAGAAATATCACCTGTAATGGATAGAGGCCTTTTGGAACTGAAATCATACTTCATGGCTTCCTTTTTTTTTTTTTTTTTTTTTTTTTTGTGGAACATGCATAATTTATCTTGGCAAATGGAATTAGGGAGGTCTCATCTTTTCATTTTTAAGAATTCCCTAGGTGACAGATGAGAATGGTGAGGGCACTGAACGCAGCTTGGGTCAATGCTTCTAGAGAAGGTGAAAGCTGCAATGAGAGCCGAAGAAGAACAGACGCACAGTGGAAGCCTCAATACTTTGATAAATATTAAACACCTTGTTCTGAATCCTCCTGTCCCAAAACATGACATTGCCTCTTTACGGAATGATTCAAAACACAAACATCCTTCGTAATCCTGTTGTCTCTTTAAAAAAAAAAAAAATAGTGGCATTTGCTAACGAGGCCATAAATATTGATGTCTTTCTGAGGTCCCCCAGAGCCCTATCATTTCTGCAACTGGCTGATTAATAATAGATTAAACACTTTAGATTTGCTTACTCTGGGCTTCGTAACTCTGAGTGCATCTGCTGTGTTGGTTAACAGAAGGGCCTGGGACTGGTGGGTCTGGCAGATAAAATAGGAAGATGGCAGCAAATACCTTCAAGGACCAAAACTCAACCAAAATCGGCAGAAGGACATCAGAGGCTCAGAGTAACTCAGTGAGGAGCTTCGGAATGTGTTTACTACAGAGAAGATTTTATGTCCTTGGAATATCTGCAGTGTTTACTACGTTACGAGTCCACATGACATTACACAGTAGACGTATAACAAACTTTGCATTCATAACACGCCTTTCATTCTGAGAGCTAGGAGGAGCCTTTGGCTGTGTTTTACGTGGATCAGACTGGTCTGGTTTCAGATGTACAGAGCAGTATTTCCCAAAATACAAACTTCAAGGGACTTTTTGGATGTCACACAATAATGAGTCCGTATCAAAGCTGAAAGAACCAGGCTTTCCTGGTGTCTAAGCTCGTGTTCAGATCCACTGGGGACTGCTGGCACAGAGGATTTGTTCTAACTCTGCAAGTCACGAAACACCAGGGAAAATACCTGCTGTTATTCCCCTTGTTGATATCATTAATAACCTCATTTATAGTGCTCTATTAAAAGGAACCAGAAGGCTGTATGAAAAGTCACATCTGCTCTTTTCAGCTCTGAATTCAGTGAGAGTTTTGCTGCTCATAAGTTGTCATCACAGCAGCATCACACAGCACTGTGTTTAACAACCTTGATCTCTAAATGGGCTCAACGGGGCAATGCATTGCATCTCAAACACAGCTAGGTCCCCTCCCACACAAAGGTCAAAGATGCTTCATTGCTCTGAAGACTCTCTGCCCATTTTTGGAACTGAATGCACGCAGCAGCAGAGGATGCATGGGGAGGATGCCCAAAGTGAGCCCACAGGGCCCCACTCACACTCTCCTGTCTGCAGGAGACTGCCTCTGCATGTCTGGATTTTCTTTTTTTCTCTTCAAGCCCTTACAAACAATTCTAAAAAAGCCTCAACCAAGCCACAGCAATTATCCATGTGCTTCACAGCAAATCATTGCCATTCAGCCCTCTGCCCACGCACACATGCAGACACAGTATTAGCCATGCCCAACAAAGCAGCTAGAAACACGCTTAATGTTAAACCTAAGTGGAAACTGAGAAGGCACGAGGTGGGAGTGCAGTGTTTTCTGCCTGCTCTTTCTCTGTGGTACCTGGGCACAAAGGGCTCTGAGCCTTGTCCTGAAACCCAAGGTCATGCTCCACTGCAAGTACAGGTGCAGATGGCAGCTACCTCCCAGTAGCCTCTCAGTTAAGTAAAAATTAGGAAAATGAGCAGTCTTTTTGCTGTTCAAACGTGAACAGATTGGATATGAACACTCAGGACTGGTGGGCAATATCTTCCTTAGTGCTGTGAATACGGCCCCTTCACTGCCATTCCACATCACTGCAGATTCACACCTATCCCTCACTGAAATGCAGAAATTGCTTCTGCAGGTTTGCCTTTTGAAAAGCATGGATTGCTTCAGAGTTCTTTTCTTCCTAACAGGAGCTTCTGTGTTACCACACTTAATTGCAGCTATTACTTCCATGGTGTAAGTGCCCAAAAAACATCTCTAATTTAGTATGGCCAGGCAGAGTCGTGGTACCTTGGAAGGAAATGTCAATGAGAAGGAGTGCAGAGCTGAGCTTGAGCTGACTTTGCTATGCCACAGCGAAGTGATTCCCTGCCTTCTTCCAAGGCAGAGGCACAAGCACTGCTCCATGGAGCTAACTGCATTGCAGCAAACAGATGGAAATTGAACGTTTTCCTCCTCTGATCAGGGCATTTGCAGGAGCTGAGATAGTCACTGCAGGACTGCTCAGCAAGGGAACAGCAAAGCTCCCTACAGAAATGCACAACTGCTTAGAGAAAAGGGACAACCTTCCTTAAACACCTTAAAACACAACTTTTTCACCTACAGACCTGACCAGAAGGAAAGTCAATCTTTAGCCCTACTGATGCAATGCCTTACACAACATAGGAAGGGATGCTCCAGAGAGAAGTATCGAGTG
>PPHD01001876.1:0-22972 GCA_002909625.1 Bambusicola thoracicus
CAAAAATAATCAGTAGATCAAATCACATGATATTGATGGATGGATGTGATGTTTTCTTAATAAAAAGGTGAAGCATCGCAGCAGCAATTGAAGGTCAACTGTATCTTGAAATACAACTTCTATTGTATTTTTTTTTTTTTGTAATCTCCAGCATTAACCATTCACAAATCTGACCTAAATTGAAGCCATACAAAATGTCCTAATTATCATAGGAGTAATAAGTGAGTAGATTTTTTTTTTTCAGTTGTCAACTGAAACACAGACCAAAACCAGCTCACCCACAGTGTACCATTAACTTGTCTACTCAGAAAGTCAAATCTTCACAGCTATGGCTCAACGTCTACAGCTCCTCACCTAACACTTGCAACTGCACACATATTGACTGGAGATTAAAAACATACCTAGCAATGCTTCCTCAGCCTTCAGAAACACTTCAGATAAGTACATAGTATCTCGTGAATGGCTCTCTCACAGTGACAGCTTTGATGTCCGTATATAAGAAAATCTTTTCTCAACTAATTGAGCTGAGCTTTCAGAAGTACAACAGCACCTTTGCTCATTTTGACACCAGCAGACAGGCAAATAAACTGCATTGTATACCCTTCATTGTTCCATCCAAACTGCCGGAGATGGATGAAAGATAACAGAAAAGTCAAGTTGCAAGAACACTCTGACCCTATTAAAGTAACTGGGACCTCCGCTGTATATTGAATGCCATGGAGGATCTTGTCTGAAATACTGCCTTCTTTGAAATGTAAAAACCATTTTCTGGGATCATTTTCTCTCAAGAAGATGCTGGACAGCCAGCAAGTTATGAGGCACCCAAAACAGCATCCTGTAATCTCCTCATCAAATCCTTCAGGCTGAACATCTCTCCTCACAAAAACAAATCGTAATTACAGAACATAAATAAGAGCGGAGAGGGGAAAGTGTTATTTGAAATCAAGAGGGTTTTCAAGATCTTAGATTATTTGTTGGATTAACCTATATCTCTGTTGGGCTGAAGGAGAGGACAGACCCATTTCATAATCCAAAACACAATTTTAAAGCATTACCTTGTGACCACTTTCAAATTTTAAGTGCTTATTACACATTAAGCTACACAAAACTGTTCATCTCCCTGACTTTATACATATAGCCACACTTAATTTTTTGCTATCCACTGTGCAGTCATTATTCTAACCATTCTGTAGGTCGCATGAAAGCGCTGTGAACTCATGCGAGTTGCCCGGACGCAGCTCCCGCCGTAACCCCGGGGCCGAAGGGCCGCTCAGGCTGTCGCTGGGCGCGGGGTTCGCACCTCAGCCCCGGGGCCCGGCCCTCTGGCGCCCTCTGGCGGCGCTCCCGGGCGCCGAGCTGGCTGCCCACGCGTGCTGCGGGTCAGGGCTCCGTGGGTTTCTATCTCGGGGCTCTCACCGTGCTGCCGCCTCACCCCATAAGGGTGGGATTTGTATGCCTATAAAGTTTCATTCAGATGATTGCTGTCCAGTGCCAGCTATTCATTTTCTTCTGTCAATTTCAGAACTTCCTGATTCCTTCAGCAGAAGTGTAACTGCGGCTGACAACCAAACCCCATCAGAATTCCAGTGAATGGTAGATACTCGAACACCTTTGTGCCCTCCGGAGCTCCAAATCCATAGCTGTTGTTACACAGCTCACTAGCAGAAGGTGAGAACTGAAGAACAAAATAATTTCACAGTTCTTTTAACGTGTGACTTTTCCTGAAGTATGAGATAACAATAAACAGGCAAACAATTATCATCCATTTGCCACTTCCCTTATGCCTTCCTGCTACCCTTCAACATTCTCTAGAATTTAGGATTTCAAGCTTATCTTGGTCTTCTGACCTTCCAGCTCCTCCTGAAATAGGGACTCCACTCCTCTCTGCTAACAGCTTCCTTTGCAGAAGTATCGCTTTGTATTTAACACAAAAGTCCATCACATTCTAAAAGAGCGCACTTCTGCTCTTCTCTTTGGCTCCACTTCATCTCTTTAAACCCCTCTTGGATACATTTTCCTCCACCAATGCCAACTCCTCCTACCCGCACATAAACACGTTGTATTCTTCCAAACAATGTGATTTTTTTCCTGAGCCACACAGTATCCCAATAAACACTGAAACCCAGCCCAACTGTCCTTCGGCGTACTGTGGGGAAGGCAGGCTAGTACTTAGCAAATACATTCAGAAGTGAAGGATTCTGATTTCTGACCCCTGAAAGAGACTGCAGGAAAATACTAGGAAAAAAAAAAAACCAGAAACCACTCCTGACTTACAGGAATAAAGTCTGAAAGGAGCATTAAACTTCTTCACCTATCTCCCCGACTGAAGACTGCAGAAGTGCAGGTCACTACAGCAAGTTTTGCTGGTTTTTGCTTTGATAAATGACAGTCCCAGTTGTTAGCTCTTCCCTAGCACTCTCCTGACTTCCCAAGAGGCTTTCCAAAACATGGTCGTGTAATCTGTTCAGGACACATTTTGGTTTTTTTGCTTGCTTTATTAATAAACAGCAGCTCAGTTCTCTTCAAATTTCAATTCAAGAAGCAAAGGCTCATCAAAACCATGAAACATAAAAGGATTTTGTATAGCAGGTGTTTGAAATACCATCTACTTTGGCAGTCTGGAGTACTGGTAGCAACAAGAGCTATTAGACTCAAGAAACATAGTCTTCACAACTTGCATAGTTAAGTAGCAGACATTGACAATAGAATCTCTGGAATCTCCTTTACTGAAGTGCTTAGAAAACAGATTAATATCTTTCAGGAATTCTGTTGGTATCATTGACCCTGCCATAGCCCAGGAGAATATACTGTTGAGTCTTCCACTCAAAGCAGAGCCAGTCCCCCAACACTTCTTACCTCTGTGAGCCCATTAATCACATTCTAGTTTTTAAAGACAAACTTAAACATACAGCATGTTCTACAGCATGTGAGCACAGCAGGCAGGGGAAGGCACAGGTGACAGAGTCTACTGACAGCCCCAGACAACACCAGAGAGTAGAAAAAGCTATGGCCAGAAACAGCACCAAGCACATGTTCCAACACAGCTGAGGGACAAAGCACCTACCACACAGGGCAGAAACCTACCCAGCAGACCAGCGTATCTACAGCAGACCTCAGATGAGAACAGACTTGCCAGCCCTGAGGCTAAATGGGCTCCAGGGCACAGAGACAGACAGAAGGTGTGGACTGCAGACGCAGGTGAGGCTGGTCAGGGCAATTAAGGCCTCATGCCTTACAGGCTCTGGCAAGTAATACCTTCTACCTGCATGTCCTCTGAGAGACACAGAGTTGGTAAGCAAACCACAGCCACACCTCAACAGCCTATTACCCTAAGATCAGCTTAAGTTTTTATCTTACTAAGCGTTGATCACTTTTTTGTTGAGAGAAAATGAGAGCAGAGATGTTAGTTTAAAAAAAAAAAAAAAAGAAGACTCTTACTATGGAGGAAGAACATTTGAAAAAAATACTTCAGTAATCATGTACATAAATATTTAACTAATGGGTCAAAAGTAGAAGAAATCCCACACATGGCTTACAATCTAACAAAAAAACCTAGAGCAAAGCCAAGCAAATCCAATAGGATGTTTTCCATTTACTAAGAATGACTGACAGAAACTTTTCATTATAAAAGACACCAAACATGGGAAATTTTTTTTTAATGCAAAGAAGATGATCCAACTTCAGCAAAACAAGGAATGCTTGAGTTACCAATAAAATCACTTCTCATGTACTTGAAATTAAGCTTTTGCTGAAGTATCATACTGAATTGCGCCTGTAAACAGTATTTGTTTCATTAGTTTTATTAAAACTGCATGGAATCATTGTTCAATGATTTGGGGATAAAATTTAGCTGAATAAAAATAAATCATAATCAAATCAACCTTCCAAAACCAAGAATAATAAATTAGTTCTTGGAATGTTCTTCATTATCAGTTCCTAGCGAAGAACCCTTGAATGCCAAGAGTCAAATCAAACAGCCTATAGTCAGCATTCCCTGCCTTAATGAGCATCTCTTGTTGGGATGGAGAAAACATTTTAAGAAAAGATAGAAGAATCCATTTACCAGTACCCAACTGCTCAGATTTGAACAAAAAGCACTGAACAGAATATGTTAAGAAGAGAATCGCTAACATTTACAATATAGACCCAGGTATCTATTTTGAGCAGTTCAAGTATGACTTCAGTGTTGTAATTGAAAAGAACTGAGCACTTGAGATTCTCATGGCTGGTAACAGCAAGGAGTGGAAAACGTTAGCTGTAAGGTTGACTGGAGCTAAGAGGCTAAAGAAGGGTTGGTTAGAAATCCTACTTCTCCAAGACTCAGGCTCCTATCTAAAGAGCTGAATCACTTGCTTATACATAAATACCTGAGAAGCCTTCTTACATCACAGCTGCTTGCATGCTAATAAATACAAAGGTATTTCCCTGTGATCATCCATACCGATAAGCTGTTAGCACAGTCCTTGGCAAGGCTTGGTGATACACAAGTTAACAGTCTCACAAACAGTGTCTGAAGGTGCTTTCATGCTAGTGTGTCCAGACCTGTTTCCAATATGCATTTTCCATGTTTCCACCTTGTTTTGATAGGCAAAGAGTTTAATATATGGATTTGTATCAATATTGTACTTGCACATAACTAAGCCCTGACTGATGATTAAAGAGCAATTTCAGCTGATCTCTTCAATTCCTGTTGTTTTTTTTTTTTTCCTACTTGGCACTGCTCCATCACCCTGAGAAAATCATCTTAATTACTTCTAAGTTAAATATCCCCTTTTCATAAAGCTGCTTCAAATATAAACATATGTTTAACTGAGCTCGATTCTTTCATTCACAAGTATTTATCTGCAGATTTCCCATCAGCCCAAACGGACCAAAAGGAAGCGCTCTCTGGAAAGGAACAAACATACAATTAACAGGACCCTCATCCAACAGCTGTCTACAGATGAATACCCTAGATGCTTCCCAAAGTTTTTGCAAGAACCATGTCACTGAACATACTCATTTTCCCTGCCAATCACACATTTTTATGTAACAGTAACTAGGTTGATGTCAAAGAACTGAAACAAAATTATATTCCATATGTCATACCAGACGCAACTTCTGAAGATTAGCATATTTATAAGACAAAAATGCATCTTAAGTAATGCAAATATGAAAAATTTCTTGTTATTTGTAAAACCATTTCTCTCCATTTAAAGTATGCTTTTCTGCTCTTCTTCTACAGGATCAAAGAAATTAAATTCCATGCAGTAGGGAAAGATCTGAGAGGGAGTAACATCTGATATTATGCAAAATGTCAACAACTGCTAATTTCTCCTTTCAACCTGTAATGCTAGTGTCTAACAGAAATCCATCTGGTCTAAGATAAGGCAGAAGTCAGTTTGGTAATGGTCACAACATCCCAGAACATTCCAGGTTCAACACGGGACAACAACTAAATAACTCTTCAGTTTCTAACTGAAATCAGTATTCTTTACATGTGCCTACTATGGCAAATGTCTGATTGCACATCTACATTCATTTAGACAAACTTTTTAAATCAGAATGTGATATATCTCATTGAAACATCTGTAACGTAAGGCCAGCTGATGAACAATTCAAGGCACGTGTTTTCAGCTGAAGACCAGTATGCAAATAAAAACGTTATTAAAAACAAAACTAATGGATAGTTAGCAAGCTATGCCTACCTTTATTAAGGTCATAAACTCTCAAAGCAGAGAAATATAACAGTATTTATCTACCTCCTGAAGATGTGGTTCTCTACAAAGTTGATAGACTAACACGTATTTCAACATATTCCAGACGTACTTTGTTAAATTGCCTTTGGTGATAATGTATAATTAAGCTAACCTAATTTAGCGTCAATATCAAAATAGCTTGCCAGTGGAAACTGTATATGAGTTAAATATACAATTTGCCTAGCAGGAATATAATTTGTTATCTAAGAGTCTTCACAAAAAAAGTGCTTGCATTTCTCTGACAAACATTTTCAAAATGTGAAAGTTGGACTAAAAATAACGTTAGATTAATAGCTACATTACTGGAAAAAAATAATAATAAAACTCCTTTTGATAACGGGTCTGATTTTATCTATTAACGTGGCATTCATTTTGAGAACCCATAACTCTGAGTAGCAGGGTTTTCTATCATTAACAATGCCATAATAAAGTCTTCAGCAGGCTCCAGTTAAACCATCTTCAGAGAGTTTGTTCTTACTTCTGTCTTTACAATTTTCTTTTGTGAGGTTGAGAGTAATGTCATCTTCATATGCACTTTATGATGCATCACTAATAAAGTGTAATAGAATTAATAGCTTCCAGGAAGCAAGCACTATATCTACAAGAGTATTGTTGCACAGCTCTTTTATACTCTCACAGCTAACAACAAACTTTAATTTCCCCACATAGCTCTTCAGTAACACAGAAATATACAAACTAAAACCTATTTTTCTTCTGTTGGATTTTGTCATATTATAAAATAGATAAAATATCATCGTCTGCCATCACGTTTAACAAAAAAGAAACTGGGTGAAAAGGAGCTGAAACGGACAGAAATGAAATGACCTCAAAATCATTGGATGGATTCTCAACTACTACATCACAGAATTACTTCCACAGAAAAATAATTTCATACAAAACAATATTAATACAATATCTGCAGATGCTATTACTAAAGCTCATTTGGCTCATCTAAAATACTCACTGAAACATTTTTATCCAGTAAGCTAAACACGCTACAAGTGATGGTTACACTGCACTTCTAGTACTGATGATGTCATGGATAAGTATGTAGTATAATCAGATTAGGAAGTGGTGATGACCTACAGAGCTTGTAACGTAGCAGCAATAACTATCCAGCATCTCAAAGCAACATAGTTTTAAATATGGCCTAATCTACTGAAAACATATTGACCACTATCATTCAAGTGACTGTTAGAGGGGAAAAAAAATGGCTACAGAAACCATATTTCAGATAAACATACTATGGATGTGAATGGTTTTTGGCAGAAAACTTCTATGCACTAATTTACTGCAGGTTCTAAAAATGACAGAAATTGAAATGAGAGAAGTTCTGTTTTCACAGTGATCAGAAGCAGTGGGCAAGGCTCATTTTGCTGGTTGGCCTGGATAATCTTGGAGATCTTCTCCAGCCTTGGTGATTCTATGACTCTTTGTATTCTAACATTGTGCCTATCCATCTACCTGGTTCAAACAACTGCCACTAAAATTGCTCATCATTCTTGGGCTCATTAAACCTGATCCAGTTACACCTCAGACTACAAATGGATACCCAATAACATTTTAGACTAATAAAGTAAATTCTATGGTTAAAGTCACAATAACAGACCAGGGAGCTGCTCTAATGGAGCTGTAATACAAAGAAAGCAGAAAGGCAGGCATAGCTTTTAAATTATTATCACAAGCTACTAAATAAAACACATTCACACATTCTTTTCTTTTAGCCAGAATCCTATGGAGATTGGGACTGTTGAAATGCCGAGGAAACAAAAAAAAGAAATCTTCAGTTCACTTTAGTTCAACAAACAAACAAAAAAAACATTAAAAGGGTAGGAACCAGTGGAAGAAAGTTACATGCATCAGTTCATAAATCTAATGAAGAATCTTCAAATGAAATTACCTTGGGAATACAATCAAGAAGCAAGGAAGGAATAATAAAAAGCATAGTAATAAGCAAACAAATGCAAAATTCAAAAATAATAAAATAAATAACTACTAAAAAATAATGATCCACAAAGGTATCATCTGGCAAATGTAACAAGAGAAGGATACAGCGAAGAAATAGAATCCCAAACATCAGCATACAAGTGCTGCAGTTACTCCACTGAAGTACCTGTACACAACTGAAGAAGATGCATGGAAAGGAGCTTGGCCCACTTTTACACCTGGCCTTCAGAACATCAACATCCTGAGAACTTTCAGTTCCACCACCCGATAATTTTGTCTGCAAACCTGAACGCTACTAAGGACAGTGGAGGTGACTTGATCCCTTCCCATAAAACATAACAAGAAGCACCGAGAAACAAAGAAACCAAAATCCTCACCATTCCAGGGGGACCATGTTGTTCAAGCATTCTATACTCTGCCTACACCTGATACACTCAACCTTCATGGTCTGTCAGTTTTTCACATTTCTGTTCATGAAGTAACTCCTATGGTCTGCTAAGCCTTTGGTGGATGATATTTTTGCTGGCTCCTTCAAGGCACTCCAGTTAGATATATGTGCATCATCAACATCCAAGGTTTAATTTTGGAAACCTGGATGCTAATTGATTTCAAATGGATATTCTTGATAACAGCAATATAAACTTCCAGCATAAAGAGACTGAGCGATAACTATTTAATGCAACAGTTCCACTGCAGAGAGTTCTCAGAGTTCAAAAAGCCAGGAAGCTGTAATATTCTTCCAATCTCCTGCCTTAGAAATATTAATTAAGTTTTGAGTTAACTACTGCATTTCAATCCTACTATGTCTTATAATCGGTGTTTCAGGTTAAGGTAACTACTCAGGCATTTAACAACTGGGTAAATCTGCTCAAGAAATTCTAGGTAACATTCTGTATTTTCTGTGCTGGTGTATTTTAGTAAATCACAAAATAAATCCATCATGTCACTGAATGCTCAGACAAGAACAGAAAGTTCTGAGATTACCGTATGCTATTATGAGCATCTAATGAACCGCATACTGGGCTAGCAATACTGATTGTAATGACAAGCAACAGTTGACATTTGACCTTGCTTCCACAAGGAAGCAAAGCTATCCTACATCTCATCATATAACAAAGCCCAGAACTGCCTGTTCCGTGGTGCTGGGGAATTTGAAACACACTCAAATCCTAGGAAGCAGCTATGCATAAGGATGCAGATAGAAGGATTCAGTACTCATCATTCTCATTCTTCGTTGCCTCCTGAGCAACCCAGAAGAAAAGAAAACATCCCTGCCCTGGTAACACAGCAGAATCAGGAGCCAAGCCAAAGAGCACACAGTTGCTCATAAGCACAGCTGAAATAGTTTATCAAGTGTGATTTTCTAAATTCTAAAATAAAGAAATCTGATCAAACTATAATTAAACTGAATTTCATTTTTCCCCATCTAGCTGCTTTCCACATACATAATTACTGAAATTACTACTTAAACACTGGCCTAAAAAGACTACCATTTAATAATCAAGATTCTTATTGCTATAAATATTTAGTTTTCTGGCAAGAACTTCCTGAAGTAGAAACAGAAAAGCATTTAACTGAATGCATATTAAAAAAATTATTACTTTTCATATTCTTTCGAACATCCTTTTTATACAGTTATTAATATTAAACTTTTAAATCCCTATTAATATCGTTACTGCTCAGCGTAAGTCTACAACATAATAAATATTTCATTTCGCTCATGTTAGATACTGCAGGTCATTTATTTTATCTATAATTGTTACCTTTTTAAATAATGGTTCTAAAGTTCTTTGAAAGTGAAAGGAGACAACATATTACATAGGAATCTGGGATGAAAACATAAGAGGAACCTCACTCTAATGAGCAAACAATCAGTATCAGGCAGATACTTGAAGCAGTTACCTGCTCCAAAAATTAAAGAGATAATCAAGCAAACAATGGGCATTGCTCTGTTTTTCTTGTTACTGGATAACCTGTGCCCTGCAGCACCAAGCATGAATCTGCTGTGAAAAGAAGCTATTAAAATTGGCATTATATGCTTCCAAATTTATTATCAATTGTTGATTTCCATGCTATATATGTGCTGTTATAAACCAAACTCAAACTGATGGCCCTGTTTAAGTCTGAGAGAAACAAACAAAAAAGAATTCTTTTGTTTTCAAAGACTGTAACCAGTTATAAAATATTGCTGACATTAATGCAATATTATTACCTTCACCAACACATGAAGACTTTTGTGACTTGAAAGAATTTACAGAGGTTATTTGTCTAGAACTTGCTAAACAATTCTGATGATGATGCAGTGAAGTAGGACCCAAGAAGATCAAATAGTCATTAGGACATTAAAACAGATAAACAATAAAGGATTCATCTGCCACTCTAATGACAGTAACCAAATAAAACTCTTCTACCTACCTCCATTTTTACAACCAGTGCAGATCAGAGGGTAGCCAGGACAAGATATTTGTTAAACTAATTCTCTTTGAAAGAGTGATGGAACTTCAGTACCACAACACCAATGGTAGGACACAAAGAAACTGGCAGTTTACAAGCAGGCTCAAAGATTAGATATTCATTTTGATAAACAGGCTAAAGTGACTGGAACCTGAGACACTGAAGGGTGGGAAAGAGAATGGCAGAGCCTTCATAATTACTGCACAGCTCTACTCCTTTGGAGTGCCCAGAGACTGTTCCTCTTACAAAACCCTCTGCAGCAGCACTTACGCAGTTTTCCTATTTTATTTTCCAATTTATGTATTTATTTTTCTTGCAACTTACAATTCCTGAGATATTTATTCTACTCTCTCCCCACAAGGACAGCACCAGGAACTCATAGACAAGAACTCCAGAAAGATTCATCATCTTCCAGCGAGGAAGAAGTCATTTATACAGCAGCTCTGTTGTCTCCCACAGAGAACATCCCTTCTGCTAATAGAAATCCTTCCACTGGGCACAAAAACAAACAAGCAGTGGAAAAAAGAACAGAATACCTAAGCAACTACATTTCAGACTTTGGACTTGAAAAGAAAATCTAATTTTATTAACTATCTCACATTAACCTTGTGAGCTATCAAACTGCTCTGTGTACCTTGTTAAGCAACATTCAGAATATACTCATTTTTTTACTTAACAATACACATGAAGATACAGTCTCATGTCTTGACTTTCCACTGGTTCCAATAGAACTTCTATTTATCAGCCCTTTCCTGCTTTTGATCTTCTCAACAGCCCGATTCTGATTATTCTCTTAAGTCTCCTACATAAAGCCCAAATTAATCTTTTTAAAAAATACATATACATATATATATATAAAAATCAAACATAAAATGCAGGACTTATTATGAGTGGCCTTAAAAACTACTTATCCCAAAAGAAAAGTATTTGCATCACAAAAGACTTACATATAAATGGACTTTTTGCCTCTGAAGGGCATTACATCCCATTACCAGCCTGAGTGGACAGAGTAATTTCTCCATTCCTGAAACCTGCCGAAGCACATCCATCCTTTTTCACACAAAAAGAAACACATTTGCTTCTGTGCAAAAAATTAGATCAGACTGACATTAAGAAGAAGAGTGCAATTTACAAAATGACATTAAAGAACTTCATTGGGATTAATCTGTGTAACTTCAATAACACTTATCAGTTACCCCTACAGCGTATGTTAATTACTCTGCTGGAAAAGTTCTCAAACCGTCCCAGTACAACTGAAGCTTTTAGATGCATAGAGCAAAACTATTAGAAATGTTATAGTAGCAACATAAAAGCAGCACAGAAACTTTCAAAATAACTAAAAATCATCATTTCAGAGAATCATATTCAGTATGTAAGTTTTACTGAATACTAGCTAAATTTACATCAACTACTTTTATACACATTACTTTATTTGTAAAATTACATCCGTTTGCATGTTGAACGCAGCCATAGAAACCTCAACCTTCCACTTTAAGACATTGGTTTAGGTGGTCATTAGTTTCCTCCTATTAAAAGGATTCGCTGTAATTAGCTGTAGAATAGTACAAGGTCTATGATACAGGAGACATGCTCTGTATAAGAAAAAAATCTAACACCTCTTTTGTGCCACACAAAAATGCACTAATGCACTTCATTTTTTACCTACAAATTTAATAGCACACTTAATGAATGACCGACAGTGGTAATTGTTCACCCTTTATTAAGGACTCAGAGCTTGAAACCTGTTGCCTTCAGCTGTTCCTTCAAAAATGATACATCTGAAAGATCTGAACGCTTTGTTTCTGACAGAACTACTACACACAGAGCTGTGGAAAAGCCCAGCCAGTAATTGAATAACCCCAAGTGTTTTGACTCCGACATTATTACATTTCACAATGCAGATGGATGAGATCTGCGATCTCCACTTAAGACCGTGCAATTCCAGATAGTTTCTTTGTCAATATACAAGGCAGAAAATGAAACTATATTGATGCAAAAACACAAGTTACGCTTAGAAATATGAAATCCAGCAGCATATACGATTAAATCACAAAATTTGATACCCCTGAAGTAAATTACAACAAGACATATAACACAACATATTGATATTAATGCCCTTATCTGAACCAAAAACAGTGCAACCTTTTGTCTGCCATTTAGCTTAAAAACAGCATCTTAAGATTTATCAAGGTGACAACTTTCTAGATGATTATTTCAGTATCATTATTTTCACAGTTTTAAATGACTAAAAGGTGATAAAGGAATAATTAAGTAATAATAATAAAAGGAGTAATATGTTTGCACGATGGCAACAACTGTGACCAAAACGTGAAGCTAGAATTCTTAATATATTCCATTTTTTCCACTACTGTTAAAAAATACACAGGCTGCAGGAGAAGTCTGAAAGGTGTACAGAATATGTATCTATTGTACATAGCAGGATGAGTTGATTAAAATTTAAGCACTGCATAAAGTTAATGACTCAACTCAAATATCAGAAGATCTTAAAATGAGTTTTGATAACTTTGTATGAAATGGGAACAAATAAACCTTGCTAAAGAAAGGAGAAGACCTCCAAACTACCTCTGTTTTGTCAGTTGGACTCAGTTAAGGATGGGCACACTATTCATACTATATCTGTACCTTACTTCCATTTCTCTTCCTCCCCCCTCTTCTTTATCACCACATTACTCCTGTCAGCAGAATTTAGATAATCAAGTGAAGGCAATTGAATAGGGGAGAAGGAATTGAGGGTGGAAATCATTATTAGGACAATATTTTCCATCTTACACTTCGTGCTGAGAGCTATAGTTTTGAACTGTCACATAGCCAAAAAAAGCCTGCAAGAGTACAGTTATTTAACCGAATGCCAAATGGCACAAAACATTCTTCCAGATATGTTAAAGTAAACTGATAAAGAAGAATTACTCAAAACAGGCCAGAGTCATTTAAACCCTTATTTGGAAAATATAATTAATTCAAAAATAATATATTAATATGTTAATCTCGAACCTTTTTCTATGCAGAAGTAATGCTTTGTCTGCAAAATTCACCAAAATAAATGCTTACAAGAAACAATAAGAGGGCTTCACAGGGCTGAAACACACTGAAGACTGAAAACTCCAGTGTATCAATCACAATGGACAGCTCTTCGTGCACACAGTACATTCTACTTGCAGGCTTATTACATGAGCTCTGAATAGCTCTGCCTTGTGTTTTATTTGCCTCACAGCAGCTGACCAACCAAGCATGAACACAGTTTATTCAGCATGTAGCCACTTCTCCAGAATCTCAAGGCAGCTCAGGCTTGGATATCTGGAAAAGTAACTGAGAGCTGCAAATATGCATGAAATTGAATCCGCCTTTCACATGGGATGTAAGATTTGACTGAATTAGAGGAAATCCATATCTGGCATCTCCCATATTGGTTTTGGGAGGTCCTTCAGTCAAGGCAGTCATGTTCCTGGAACAGCACTGTATCTTGTCTTGTAATAAAACAGCAGTAAACATTTTCTTTCTTTCACAAGTGACGCAATACCCGCAGCCTTTGACACATGCTAATGGTTTAAACAGAACTCTTCTAGTAAACACACTGATTTGGATGTTAATTAAATTCAACATTCAAGTGTAAGTGACAACCAGCTGCACTGCACAAGCCCAACACCAACACTCACTAATTGGCTATAAAAAATGTGCAATGTGCCATGGTCTACCAAAGCACCAACACCTATTCACTTTCATGCTGCAGTGAATTTCAAGTAAACATGAGTAGCTATGCCATTAATTCTAATAAAGTGACAGCCAACCCTCCATTGCAGTGAACATTTGCACAAAAGTTGGCTTATCAGTAGTTATGAAGTTCAGCAGCTCTATAGAAGGTTATTTAGAATGCTAAGAGCTCTTGTAGGAAAACAGATGTTTGTTCACAGGGGAGAGTGAAAATCCAAGACTACTCACCACTTTACTTTTTATTTACAATACAAATTGACCTTGTTTGTATAAACTGCTGGAACAGCTATTAAATAATAAAATGCACCACTGATTGTAACAATCAGAAAGATCAATGTGGCAGAATAACGATATAGAAGGTGTAATAACAAAGGGACTAGCACAAATGGAACAGCATTACAAAGGGAAAGGAAAAGTGCTCACCCATCTCTGAAGAGCTCAGTTTGCAGGGACAAACCCAAAAGGGAGGGATCTCCAACCAGAGACCCATCCCCAGTGGTAGTCAGCCCTTAAATGAGGTCTAAGAGGGGTGCAGCCAGGCTCCACCTCTTCCTGCCTCACAGCTGAATTGCCTTCACCTGTGCTCCCAGAACCAGGTCCTTTCCCCAGGTGCTCAATCAGTGCTTCAGGCTGTGACTCAACAGTTCCCATATTGTGATTGTTTCTTAACCTAGTAAGTCCTTCTGACTGGACTGCACAAGCTGACAGTTACTCCTGTGCTTCCCAAGTCAGCTCAGTTAACATCCAGTTACATATGCCCATGATGCATGCAAAACTTCCTTCTGTGCATGGAACTGAGATCAGAATATACCCCAGTGGAGAGGTTCTTCTCTAACTGAGGACTACACTGACAGTGATAAAGCTGAGACAGAGTAAAATGAGAAGATTAAAAATATTGTCTACTAATTGATCTGCCACCAATTCAGACTTATAAATCACTTCCCTTTGTTATTCTACTTATCAATGGGTGAAAGCTTTTGTATTTTGCCATTTCTAAGTATAGAAAAATAACTCCTACTTACTCTCCAAAGGATATCCTTCATTTAATAACTATCACAGTGAAACTAAGAATTTAAAGGACAATGAAAACACAATCCTACTTAGTCATACCTCAGCAAGAGTAGAACCTAGACCAAAGACCAAGTTCTTTTGGTCTCAGCCTCTTAGGGGAAGACACAATTATATCTGAAGGAATTTTAAAAGCTCTATCTGCCAAAAGCTTCCTCTGCTGGCAGATTTTAGTTTTACAGTGACGTTTGTCTGTTTTACTTGTGTTTGTGTCTCTCCTCACTGACTGCCAAATTACAGAGGAAATTGCCTACAGAAAGGAAATATTAAAATAGATGTGTTCAGAATGATGTCAAATGCATTAAAAAATTTGAAAAAAAGTGTTTTATCTCTATTCAGTCAAAGAGCATTTAGGCTGAAAGTGATAACATGTTTGTTGGTGAAAGCTATTTTGCAGGCATCAAGCTTCCATTCTGCATTGTTACAGATAAAAGGTATTCATCTCTGCTCATGAGAATAGGATGTCCAACTGCAGAGCCATGTTACAGTTTCTCACCACCTACTTCACTAGTTTGTTGGTTCGTTTCTAATAGCACAACGCCAGGAATTTGAGAATTACAAGATTAAGTTTTAGATCTCACCTGAATTTCTGTAACACAATTAATAAGATTTGCGGTCTTCAAATTTACCAAGCACAGCAATTAACTTTGCTGACTTTTATTGACAACAGTGTGCTCTAACTCGGTGTTCAAGTTTTGGGGAGTAGAAGACAGAGTTAAATTTAGAGTACAGAAGATGAGAATTATACTTGTAAGAAACTTGAATGGGACTGACAGGGCATCGTATTTTAATCACGATAAACCTACATAGTCAAAGTAACACTGAATTTACCAGCACTTAAACCTTTTCTGTTTGACTTGTTTCTATGCTCAGTTCCCAACAGAAGATTCAGAAAAATATGTATAAATGTTTTACCAATTAAATGCTAATAATAAATCATATACAACGAAAATTACTATAAGAAAGATTGTTATCAAAATAGGTATAGGTGAACTTGAAATAAAGATATTAGATACCAATATGCCTATTTTTCTTGTCGAACCAAGGTGAAATCATATACCCAGTATCCCATTTCCATGCACAAAAATGCTTTGATGCAGAATTTTTTCAGCCCTGCTGTACAGATACCTAGCAATAGTACAATTAGGCTCTGTGAATAGGAAACACTTTCTCTCAGTCTACAAAAGCCAGGAGGTTATTACATAATATAAGTGTTCTTTTCAGGAGCAGAAGACAGAGACCTCTGAGGAGCAGTTCAAAATACTGAGTCTTGCACACTACTTCCAGGAGAGAAGATGATACAAAACAGGACAGCAGTGAGACACACAGATGGGCACACACATGAATAATTAGACAGTCCTCATCAACCTGGACAGCAGTGTTTCCAGCATGTTATCAACTACATAACTGGAAAGCTCTTTGCATGCATCATAGAAAAATAGAGTTCTTGCAGATTTTAAAGGACACCGATGGAAAGAGTTTCTCCTTAGTGAGGACAGTAGAGAGGGATGCATAAGGGTGCTCTTTTGCAAAACAGCATTAGTGTGATTGGTTAGAATCAGTCAATCTCTTGATGATGAAGGAAGAAAATAGTTCCAAACAGCCAGCAAGGAAAGTCAGTGGCACCTCTACATGCACAGATTCAAGAGAACTTAAAAACAAAATAATCCATGCACATACTTGGAGATATTGTTAGATAATTCCCTTCCCTTCTCCTCCCCATTTCAATACTGAGGCAGTACATCCATTTCCGTTGATTCCATGTTACAATAAACATATGATCTTTCAATTGCAGGCATGGCAGGGTGCCATGTATTTCGTTTCTGATCACTGCGTACCATCTAGTTATTTAAGTACTTAGTCATGAACGTCCTCTGCACTTCCTCACAGATAAGTAGTAAGAAATAAAGGATGTTCTCCAGTGTGCAAGAAGGGTAACAATGACTGCTTCATTAGACAAAAATGTTGGTTGAGGAAACAGTATAATAAAAAGCATCCTCTTCTATATGTCCAGATGTGAGGCATAATCAAATTGTAGCTTCATTTCATTCTTAGTAGTATTCTTAGAAGGCTGTAATGCTACTGACCAGATTTCCTACGAACTCAATGCCAAAAGCACTTGTCAAAGCCACAGCATATACACTTAGATAAACATGAATCTGAGGATGGAAGTAGGGTCTATCAGACCTTCTGATTTCTGCATAGTAACGAGTTACAAACTCAGTTTCACCCTGGAATCAATGTGGGACCACTTTAGCAACATGTACTGGAGTTATGTATCATCACTCTCTACTTTCTAGTCCAAGAGTGCTATACCTAACAAATTATTTTCTAGATAACTGGTTAGACCTAGGAGTTTATTTAAAAAAAAAATATGGCTTATTGCTTGAAAGACCATAAAGTGGCTTAAGGAGACCTCAGGGATAATGATTTATCTACCAGAATCAACTTGCTCTTCAGACTGCTGCATTAGAGCATGGAAATGTGAAAAACAGGATTAAGGATTCAGGTTATCTGCCTAAAAGCCACAAATGCTTTATCATTTATCAAGAATGGCACCTCACAACTTATCTGAACGCTGTGACACACCATAAGATTGTACAATCCACTCCCACATTTTACATAAAGTAGAGTTAAAGGCTTAATTTTATCAGTTGGAGCCGCTATCATCATTTCTACCTGCTGAATCTGCATGTTAGATACAAACGTTAGAAAGGAGTACCTGTGAAATCTGCAACTTAGGTAGACAGGACAGAGGAAAAAAACATTTTTCACTTTATAGGTCTCAAGAATTTATATAAGGGGATTAAGGGGAATATTTGCATTGCTTAACTTTAGCACTTACTCTATAAGCTTCCCTCTAAGAAAGGGAGGAATTCCCTTAGCGTGTCTTTCAGAAAAGAAATCCAAAGTTAAGTCCTCTAAACCACCCCAGTAAAGTGCTAACCTTCCTATTTTCTCTCCAGGACCACCAGCCTCCAAATGCTCCTTCGTTAGGCAGCACACACTCTTGTATTTTGTCTATACCTGAAAGTTCTCTCTCAGTTTCCCCTGACCTTAGTGATGGCTACCAGGATAACATGCCATGGCCACATATTCCCATCAGTGCTGTTGCACTGTGCCTGATAGATGAGCGAGCCCAGTTTTAGCTAGCTCAGGGAGCAAAAACAGCTGAACCTTAGCTTTACAAATGCTTAGCTTTCCAAAGCCCCTACTTTTAATACTGGTGAGGCGCAAGTTGCAACACCAGACATTTTACAGATAAAACATATGACTAGCAACAGGCTAGGATATAGTCTACATAGTAACAACTTCATTGCCTTTTGTAGCAATGGCAGAACAAAAAGTGACTAAGCAAACCAGAAATACTAACGCTCAGGATACAATATGCAAATAACATGCATGTCTAGAAGCCAAGAATCTGCACAATGTACAGATCTTACAAAAGCAGTCCTAGTAGTTTAAAAGTAATGAAGTCAATGCCTGCGCTAAAATAAAAGGCTCTTACCTTCTCAGCCACATAACCCTTTGAACTCCAACTGCAAATGCGACATGACCTAATCCCTACAGAATGCACTGGGTATTCTGGGGAGGTGACGTTGCAAAGATCACGTCCACAGGTTGTCTGAAAGTTTTACTCAGGTGCAAAATAAATAAGCAAAGTGGAAAAATTGTTGCATGTATTTCATACCTATTCATAACCAATGAACTGAGATACACTACACTTCCTGTAAGAAGTCTGCAGTTTAATAGAGTTAAACTGACAACACGTGAATAAGAAAAGGATTTTTTTCCAAGGGAATAAAAATGAAGAAGTTGTCTGAACTACTTGGTAAGACAACCAACATCACCACAGGATGGAACACCCAGGGACCCCAACTTCGTCAGAAACAAATCTTTCATGGAGTGATATTTTTGTTCTGCATGAGCTATATGGCCAGTGAAGTGTCGTCTGCAGCACATGGAGAGAAGAGCCTTTATTCACTAGAAAATACTCTATAGTCACTCGCACACAGAAAGCAACACTCACTAACCACCTGCTTTCCAGCTGTAATAACTATAAGTAGCCTAATCCAATGCAATGCCATAGCTGCTAACAGTTCTTCCTTTAAAGCATACAAAAGTCTTTTTGTGCTGAATTTAAAACATTTCAAGCAAGTGAAAGATGGGGCCAAGCACTGACAAGAAAACAAAACACTGAAAAACTGATCAGTGACCAGCAATCTTAGTTTGTAACGAGGGTAAGACAGTAAAACATTATGTATTAATTCAAACTCAATCATTGTGCTCATGCACGAGGAACGTGGATTAAAGATGTACAAGCTACCTTAGTTCTGACATTTTCCATCTCTGAGCAAATTGTGGTGAAAGTTATTCTAGTTGACACGCTTTCAAGAAGAAAACTATTCTGGAGACCACAAAGGGATCAACAAATCATCAGTTAGTTCACCAAAAGGTATTTAAATACACTATATGTTGATATATGCAAAGGACTTCTGCATGTACAG
Organism: Bambusicola thoracicus; assembly: GCA_002909625.1. Classification (NCBI taxonomy): domain Eukaryota; kingdom Metazoa; phylum Chordata; class Aves; order Galliformes; family Phasianidae; genus Bambusicola; species Bambusicola thoracicus. Next base: position 19,445 of record PPHD01001876.1, read on the forward strand.
TTGAAAGAGCTCACTGCACAATGAACTCAGCACAAAGAGGGGTTTGATCTGCATGGAATCTAATTGCTTTCAGTCTGCCCACAGACTCATTCCAGCAAAAAGGCCCAGGTGAATCAAGAAACCAGCCCCTTCAGAACTGACGCTCAGGTAAAGCTGCACACAAAGTTGCTAAATGGATGAAAACATTTTGTTTTCCATCAGCAGTGTTTACAAGATACACAGGTGTGTGCCCTTAAGAACTGAAAACAAAAAGTTTCCCTTCGAGACATCTGAAAGTCCAAGACCTTCACACAGCTTCATAATTATTCACCGTAAGACTTCTTATTAAAACTTCTATGGTTTGTTTAATCAGCCAGATAGTCTTCAAAATATTAGTCAATATTTGCCTTTGTTGTTCAAAATAGCCAGAAATAACAGAGTCTTCCAGAACAGCTTTTCAAGGACTATGAGTAGGAGCACCCACTCCTTTTGCTTGAGTGATATGAAAGACACACTGCAGAACTCTGGGACTAAACCACGCAAACCTCCTTCCGTACCTACACCACTCCTGGTCTAAGTATCTTCTGGTGATGCATGAATACATCCTAGATAAAGATATACTATACCAAGGCTGCTCCAAAAGTAATGCCTCCTGTTTTATTACATTGCCCCACAACATCAGGAGTGGATGTTGGTTATACAGCAATAGAAGTTGAACCTTCCTGCCAATATTCTGTTCCACGTTGTTGCCACATGACAGACAGTAGCAGAGGGGCTGTCTGACAAAGCAGAATCTGACACGGAAGCGCAGATGGAGCAAAGGTGTGTAATAAATGTGGAAAAAAACTGCACCCACTGACATTCATTGAAGCTGAATGTTTATGGAATGTGGGACGTGAGCACAATGAGGTGGTGGGTTGTGTGTTTCAACAGCGGCACAGCAGCTTACCTTTGTACCAGTGAGGCAGGCTGGCTTTTGTTCATCAGTGGCAAAAACGCAGAGCTAATGGTGATGAATACATTCAAAAATAGTGTTTTGTAGATGAGAATTTGCTCTAGCAAATAGCCTTATTGTGCTCTTTGAAAATGTTGCAGTTTCCATGGAAATAATTAGGAAGCGTTACTTTTGGAGCAACCTGTGTACCATCTTGCTACCTCTCTAGTAGCACAATAACAGTGCACTCAAGAAACTCTGAAACAGTGCACTTTAAATGCTGACAGATATGCATCTCTTTAAACTTGCTTTGAGAAATATTGAGAGGAATTAATTTTTCAGCCAAAGATGAGCAGAGGAAGCAAACTCCCATTTACCACAGCAGAAAGAGTTAAAAGTTGGATATTGCCACAGAAAAATTCTGCTCTCTCCATTCCGTTTCTCTTTAGGCTGAGATTGTAACGCCTCCTTCAAATCCATTTATTATTATTATAATTACAAACCCAAAGAATTAATCTGTTAAAAAAAAAAAAAACTATTACATATTTAAAACGTTATTCTAAAGAAAGGGAACACAACAACTGAATCCAGTACACACGAATGAATTCCCAATAAACAGCAGCAGAATCTTTTGGAACTAGAAATGCATCATTCAACATGTAATTCGTAATGGCAAATAGCACACTCACATCGAGCTGCCTCTCCGTCCTTCTGACAACTAACTGCTCTATGCAGGTAGCTGATCATCTCTGCACATCAAACACAGTTGGAAATGTTCTTGAAAACATTTCCAGAACTTCCCATATTTATAAGTAGCATAAGATTAGATATTTGAATTAAAAAGGCAGGGCTCCGGCAGCATTTTCTACTACCTCCCATATCACAGCTTCTGTCAAAACATAACAGATATCAATACCACCTTAAATATGCATTTAGGTCCTTGTAGAATGCTGAATTATAGATTTTAGCAAGTGGCATGAAAAGATTACACTTCCATTGCTGTTAAAATAAGAAAAATCAGACAAGCTTCTCTTTCTTAATATTTGAAGATAACCATCTCCTGTTGGAGAAACTTAAAGCTATGAACTGGCTTTGTCTATTTCAAAATCATTCTGAACTACAGCCATCAATCCAAAAGGAGGATATTTTCTACCTATCTTTTATTCTTCAACAGAATAAGACACTGAGAGGTGCTTAAATCAATTAAGACACACAGAGTAACTTCCAGCAGCATCCAATCTCTTTAAATAAGCAGAATTTTCCTGTTTTCAGACAAACAGTCTAGCATTTCAGTGAACATTTCATAATGCAGTAGCCATCAGTGTTTGTTAGCCTCACATGTAACCAATATTCCAATCTGCAAAGAGTTCTGTGTATTCAACAGGACTGTGCAAAGGCCTATAAGACCCCTAAGCTGGAGGTCACTGCAGGACAACGTTCTCCCAAGCACAGCGGTTACCACGTGGAAATGATTCACTTCTCCCATTGCCCTGCAAATTCTAATTTGATAATTATGGTGATTATCAATTAGCACCTCACCACTATTTGATGACACACAATGGCTTAAGGCTAGCTAGCACCTAGCACTCAGATTCAACAAACACACCATAGAAAGAGGCATCATGGCAGAGGATAACAGACATTTCTTTACGTCTGTATGTTGAAGTATTCAGACTCTTACACACTAACTTTCCTGACATTTCACATTCACAGACGGACCAGTGTGCTAAGCAGGGTGAGACATGCACACAGTCTGAGGGGTGTCTATGCAGTACTGCAACCAGAAGAGCAGTGGGAGCACAGCTCTGGGCTGTGCTATGGAACAGGTCATAGCATTGGTCATCCATCAGCTTCTACCACTATCAGAAGGACTGCACTAACTGCACTGAGGTTTGGAGAAAAAGCTATTATTCAGTACAGTAAGCCAACGTATGATTCATAATAATTAAATTTACTTGGAAAAGGAAAAAGCAATCATATAAGTCATTATAACCAACTATATAACACAACTACTACAGAAGACGGAGAAGCTGAAAATCGAAGTGCAAAATGAATTTACAAGTGATTTCATCTACTGCTTGCCTCTAGATCTGCTTTAACATAGGTGATCATTCAAGTCTAGAGAATACTCAGACAACCTGTTGGAGCTGAAAGTATTTTCTTCCATTCACTTCACACAACAACATACTTAATCTCAATGACTGTACCTAATACATTTCCATAGAATTTAGAGCTCGTATTTGAGTATACTTTCTTATTACTTTAATGCTTAAGTAATTGTTACAGAAACATCAGCTGGTTACAGCATAGTATGATGAGTTTCTCCAGATAACTATGGCCTGTGTATTTATAACGTTCGTTTTCTCTGTCACACAGTAAGACTGGAGTCATGCAATTCCTTCATGCACACAACCACATCAATCCAATAAGAAGTTTTTGTGGCTGTACCAGAATTTCCATTTTCAAGAAGGACTTCTATAAAAATTGTCATCTTCTCTCTAAGTTTTGGCAGCAGTGAATGTTTTGGACTCCATTAGAACTCAGAGAGCAAAGAGAGCCGTGACTTAGAAACAACTATGAAATTTGGGAAAGGCACTGAGCATTAAGACCTTCAC
>PPHD01001876.1:26963-39408 GCA_002909625.1 Bambusicola thoracicus
GCACCGCTCCGCGCTGCAGCCGCACCTCCCGCCCCCCTTCCCCCGACCTACACCTAAGCGGGGCAGCCACGCGGGCTACGGAAACATGTACGGAACTATCAGGACGGGGTGCAGGGGGGATGCATTTCAAGACAGGTTCTGCTCTGCACAGACGCTGGAAGAGGAGGGGGCCGCCTCTCCACCCCGCGCCCGGCAGGACCTGCCCGCGGCTGCCGCTAACATCGCCGCGCTCCTCCCTCGGGCCCTCCGCCGGGCGCTGATTGGTCGGAGTGCGCGCGGGGCGGAGAGGGCGCACGGAGCCGCGGGCGCGCAAGCTTGGCGGGACGTCGTGCCGCGTCCACGCGCCTTCCTAACGGCCGCGCGCGTGCGCCCCGGGGGGATTTTGTCCCGCGTCCACGCGCCTCCCTAACGGTCGCGCGCGTGCGCGCCTGGCGGGCCATTATGCCGCGTCCCCGCGCTCGCGGCGCCCCCTAGGCGCGTGCGGCGCCGCCGTGCTGGCGGCTGTGAGCTGGCGGGGCACGCCGGGCACGCCCTGCAAGGCCGGGGTGCGGCCGCTCCGGCGCGCGCGTTCCCGGCAGCTATGCTTTTTTTTTTTTTGCAGCGAAGGTAGAAATGAGCAGGTATGTGGCAGTGCGTGCGAGCCTGGAGGGAGGAATTAACCCTCTTCCTGCTCTCTGCGACGTGGTGAATGCAGCCTGCGAGGCTGGCGGTGCAGCGAAGTTTCTGAGCTCGGCTGCGTTCGTTCGGTGAGCACGAGGAACGCTTCAGTTACGGCGGGCGGCTCCTACTCCTTTATTGCCCTTTTTTTTAATGCCGTCTCTATGACAGAGTCGCACAGGCGAGCACAGTAAATCATGGGATCAGACCCAAGGTCACTCCATGGAGGGCTGAGGAGCGTTATTCGGCACAGCGCCTTCCCCGCTGCCCTCCGTCACTTTGTCGCGCCAGAAATAGGCGAAGTTTCTCCATGCCCACAGCGCCGCAGTGCAAGGCGGGCTGCTCCTCACCACCACAGGTGTTCGACCCACACAACTGCGCGGCATTCCCTGTGCACCCTCTGCTGTCCTTTCCAGCAGTTCCGTGTCTGCCAGACACCGCTGCCTGCTCCTTCCCACATTCAGCAGGTCACAAGTGTTACAACCCCCATTGCCATCCATTCCTCCTTCTGCCCAGTGCAGGAAAACTGCCTCCTATGCTCAAGTCACTGCACTGAAGGCACTCACCCGGTTCTTCCTTGTTTGTCCTTCCTTGCAGCCATCTGCATGGAAAGAGCCATTAGGTGCTGCCTCATACCTCAGGCTTCGGGTGTGTGTGCACACCACGTGAGTAACACTGATACCAAGACCCAGTGCTAATGATTTGCCCTCCAATACATCCATTTTGAGACCAATTCAAAGCAAACCCAATTCGGTTTGTGCTGTGTTCAGAACAGGCCTTAAGGAAGCACTGCTGTGTTTGTAGCACCCATCGCACCATTAATAACAGCAGTAATGAGCAACTGCTTTTCTGCTTAACGAGCCACATTGGGAGGGACAGTTGGGTCCCATTTTATCTCAACTGGAAATGGAAAGCACATTTCATTGTGGTTTGGTGTTGTTTTCAGTCTCTCCTACCAAAGGAGCATGGGGCTGTGGGGCTGTTGATTCACTGGCTGGTGGGAATGTTGGGTTAAGATGGTCGGTTTGATAAGCAGTTTGATAAGCAGGGAAGTACTCAGTGCTTCCTTGTTGTCTTACAGGGGAGGGGATTTGTGCCGGTTACATCATTTGTGCCTAAGCCCACTGGAAGGGTCATCATCAAACAGTTCGGTCTTAACACCCAGATGCCACAGAGTAGAAATGCTGATTTCCATTACCCGCCTTAATTAAATTGAACACCATTTCTGTTCGGAATTAATACATTTCCTTCTAACAGTTTAAAACTGCTCAGCATATAATTATAGGAACAAGAAATTAACTCATTTCCACCTTCAGGCCTTGCTTTTTGAACACCGTTTAAACATGCATGCGTTTTTCAGCCTCCATCACCACATTTGGGGTGAAGTGTTTTCAGTTGGTTGTTAGCTTATTTTTAACAACACTACCACAAAGGTGAAGTCCCTATAGCCTATCTCAGAAGAACTGTGGGTTGTTTTCCCCATTTGCCTTGTTTGCAATGACTGTACTTAATAGTAGTCAAACCAGGATAATGTCTGTGAAGCTTCGTTATCCAGACTAGCAAAAGGGTTCCACCATTCTGCTGCCTCTGTTTTATGCTGCTTCTTCCCTCTCCTGCATGTATGCATCAAACATACAGCAGGAAGGCTACAAGAAGAGCAGCTCTGCCACCTGAAAAAAACAGAAACAGCAACCTGAGGGGAAAAAAAAGGAGGATATGACGTTTTGGGATATGTTTGCTTTCCCAGAATTATGAAGAAATAAACTGATAGAAGTGATACAGGTAGTTGCATTTAAAGGTGAAGAAAACATAATAAGAAGGTTTTTTCCCAGTGGTTGTTGTACTGTGCAATGAGCTATACATGTGGTAAGAGTCCTAAGGGCTGCAGATTTGCATAATTAGTAGAGAATGGAGGGAAGTTTTATTTACATAAATAAACAAAATGTGGTGAGCCAATGAGACAAAAGAGAAAAGAAGGTTCCACTCCCCAAGACAGGTTGCTAATGAACAGCAGCTTTCTAGCCAAGAAAATCAGCCACAGAACTGCTTCCAGAAGAAAACCTTGCCAATATCATACAACCTTAGTTCTTATTCTCATGCTGCAAGTGAATATATTTTCTAGGGTGTAGCCTATTGATTCTTCCTAACAATTGGATTCTACACAATCTGCTTTAAAGCAAGAATTCTCATACGCTATTTTTAATGCACTTTTTGAGAGATGCAGCAGGTTGTTTAGATCTAATGCATCTCCTGGTATCATCTGATGTGCATAGTCATCAATGAGTAAGAGCAAGTTAGGAAACTGTAGATTACACCACATAGAAAGCTTTCCAATGAGGAAATTTCCATGGCTTGCTTGCATTACAGCCTGAAAGATTAACATGGTAGAAAGACAATACAGGAGTGAAACAGCAAAAGAGACTACTAGAAATAGGAGGATGCTATAAAGGAAAGGTGCTTACCCAGCTCTAAAGATCTTGACTCACAGGGGCAAACCCCTAAGGAAAGAACCCCCTCCCCCAACCAGAAACCCTTCCCCAGGGGCAGTCAGCCCTTAAATGAGGTCTAAGAGAGGTGCAGCCAGCTTCCACCCCTTCCTGTCACACAGCTGAATTACCTTCACCTGTGCTCCCAGGGCTGACCGGGTCCTTTCCCCAGGTGCTCAATCAGTGCTTCAGGCTGTGACTCAGCAGTTCCCATACAGCTTGCGGGTTTAGTTTTCTGAGCTGAGTCAATATCTTGCATTTACTTTTAAAAAATATATAAGCCCCTGATTTTGTGCTAGCGTGTGATGTTTTCCACAAGCATGCTTTCTTGGGGGATGACTTAATCTACCTGAAGAAATTGACTGATTAAAGAAAAAAAAGCTATTATCAGAAACTAAAAGAGTTAAATGGAGCAAGACATTGTACGGGAGCCATTATATGAGGGCCTGAACTGATGATGGAGCACCTGGGGATGTCCGGCCCAGGGAGGACAGCTGTGAGGCATTCACCTGTGCTTCCATGGGACCGGGAGGGGCCGTCTCTGTGCCCCCCCCCCCCCGGCGCTCATTTAAGGGCTGTGCTCTGAAGTGCATACCTCTTCTGTATGAGGGCTCCTTCTTGGGGTTTAGTGTTCTGGTGCTGCAGTCCCACTTCACCAATTGGGTGAGTCAACTTTTGTTTTAGTCTTTGTTGGAAGTTCCAATGATACTTTGCATGGTATTGTAAATTACCTATCAGTAGTAGTGTTGTTGCTTTCTAGGATCAACAGGTATGAATGCATCTTCAGGTTAACGTAGTTGTGTAAACTGGGTGCTAATATTCTAATAAGATCCTTATCATAAGTATTGTGGAACATTTCTAATGCGTAGGGAAGAGTGCTTCCTGTGGAAGGTGCAGGTCCTGTGGGTATTCTGGAAACAATCTTGTGATTTGTTCTTCTGCTTCCATTTTGTTTTTCTCTCCAACTGAAAGTGCAAAACTGAAGGCAAGCGACTGCATTAACTACCACATGGTTGTCCCAGAAGATTTTTATATTGGTTTTCCTTTTCTCCCAAGGGAGGCAGAGCTTTAGAAAACAACGCGTGTAGAAGGTAACGTGCTCTCAGATAGGATTGTTTTCCAGCATACTAAATCAACCTGCATGCAGTAACTATTGGAGGGGGCTAAAATCTTCGTTAGTAAGGGTATATTCCCAAGGGTCACTAGCCAGCTGCTCTGCTTTTATGGTGTAAATATGCTTCTGCATCAATAATAAAGATTGGAAGAGAAGAAGAGAAATATCACATTACATAGCTGGAAGTCTCAGGGGAGGAATTAAACAATGACTTCACCACACTTCTGGAAGTATCTTCTGCAATGCACAGTGTTACAAGAACAAGAATAACTCTCATTAAATTTTACTGGGCTTAAATAACTTAATGTGTTGCTACTTATAAAGCCCCAAAACAAACAGAATGGCAGATTATTGTTTTCTCTATGTGGCTTGAATTTACATAAAGGAAATTAGAAATAGATTTATATACCTTTTAGGTTTGATTTTAAATTCAGGATGCTAGCAACTTCAGAGTTAAATTTGTTCAGTTGCTACTTAATGTTATTGTGCTTAAGTGTCTGAGAACAGGCAAGGTACAGCTCTAAGGCACAGCAGTAGAAGTTGAGTGCGGAGTGAAGAGATGGGAAGGCTTGTTTTGCAGCTTCTGTGAGTAAGAGTTATCCTGCTAGAGCTGTAGCACAGCTGTGTTTATATTCAAAAACCATTATGGACAATGTCTGTACAGTCAGGAGAAGGGGCTGATGTAGTTTCTGAATCATCCCATCTTCTGTATTATCTCAATGTAACAATAGGCTTTCCTACTTAGCTATCAGAAGAAATTCACGATGACCTAGCCACGTTGCCCTGCTGTGTTTTATGGAGTAGAGAGTTAGCGAAGTAACATAAAGGATCAAGACAACAGATTCTGCGTTTTTGAAATGTAGACGTTTGAAAACATTTTTATAGCCTCCCAGAGGAAGACTACAGGGGCTGTAATGATTCTACTCCAGACAAGTTTGGCTAGAATGTTGAGAGAGAACTTCTTTTATGAAGTCTGTGTCTTCAAACACCAGTCGGTCTGTGGCTATCCAGCCATGGGTTGCAGCGATTACCCTTTCATGATAAAGAAGATGCCCCAGGTATAAGTGACCTGAGTGCTTTGTGGAATGTGTGAAATTGTCCCTAAATACGGGGGAGGTCTTCAGACAAAGATTAAATCTTCTAGTTGTACCCAACCTTTAAACTTTTGAGTGCCATCCCGGCAACTTGTTAACCTACTGGCTGGTCAGGAAAATAAAACGAAGTAGTACAAAAGAAATCTACTAAATGGCAATTCAACTTGCATGTGGTCACTTTAGGTAGAAGATTTTCCATGATATTAGGAGGTGCTGCTTCTATGGTATGTGTATTTCAGGTAGAACTTAAAATATCATATCATGCACTTTGAAATTATTATAGACTTTTTTTTCATTTTAAAAGGAGTGCCTTTAGTTTAATTGAAAAAAAAAAATAAGAAAGGGGGAGAAAAGGCAACTTAAATCCTTGTGTACCGTGCAAGAGTCAGTATGATTTCTATTGGAAAGGCTGTATTTCCATATCTTGTACAAAGATGCTTATATATGTCTATGGTTTCACCTGGGGAGGATGCTTGTTCAGTGGTTAGTGAACTGATGATTGTCTCCCATATGCTTACTAAGGTACCAAGACTTAAATAATATTCTTGTGGTGTTATTGAAGATCATGTTTTTATGGAGTGCATGAGTTATTTGCAGCTGCAGCGTAAGCACTTTGTCTTCAGAAAGCAAAGGCTGCTGTTGAACGTTTTGTGATGGGATTACGTTTTTACTGTGAAGAACAATGTTAAATTATATGTTCTTGATTCACTGTAATTAATTGAGAAAGGCAAAGTAATGGATGTGTTGTGTTCATGGCTATAATCCTGCATTTTTCTAAATTGATCAACATGATTTTAATGGAATAACCTTAAAAGAAAAATCAGATAACAAGAAGGATGATGAAAACAATTACTGTGAGGGTTTGAGCAATTGTGCTTGCTAAAAAGGGCTATAATTGAATGTTTCAGCCATGTTACTACTGCCATTGCCTACAATTTGCCCATCACGTAAAGCAGGCAGATCATGAAATGAGGAAGTATTAAAACATACATGGAAGGCATTTACAGTGGTTGCAGCATTGACCACCTTAGTTGTGAATTATTTCTCTTTCCATAGGATGCGGAAAGGTATTGATTAGTTGTGCTTTAAATTAAGATTCAAATCTAGAGGAATTTAGCCCTGTGAGGACTTCAGCTGAGAGTTTTATGTAATGTGAAAGTGTCCTAATGACAGCTCTAGCTTTATTAATCTTTTGGTGCGGAATGCTTCAGTATTTTCCGGGTTTACTGATGAATGAGAGATACTGTAACTCTGTTTTGTGCATATGGGGGAGGAACTAGAGCAAACTGTGTCATTTCAGGGAGCTGAATTAAGGGGATTAGATGTGAATGAGCCAGTGTGTCAGCTGGTTTTTACAATTACTCATATTTGGTATAAAGTTCAAGTTATCCTAAAACATTTTCCCCCCCACACATCCGGTGCACAGCATCTCCACTGGCAGGTTCTTACCTTCAGTAGGGAAAATTTTGCTCACCACTCTTCTCCTTGGCTACATGCTTATGTGTCAACTCACCTCCTGAGTGACCCTAATTCAGGGGGCACGCAGGGAGTGCTTCAGTGCTTTTCAGGGCTGGCCCAACTGAGTGCTGCAATTCTTCCTTTTCTTGGAAGCTTTTTAAAGGTGATCAAAAACAATTACATCCTTGGATCTGTTCAAGGCAGGACGAGGTCTGGATCAGCAATAGGGAGCTCTCCCTTCTACAGATCTCTTATCATGATTCTACAAACAGAAATTGATTTTCTAGATATCAAGCCCATGGACATGGGTGGTATATTTAACTCTCACAGTTTTGGTTCAGAGTTATCATCACTGTTCTGCACTCAGAAGAGCATATCTTAATTACAGAAATCTTATCTTAATTTCCACTGCAATTGAACGTTATTTTAAAAAGCTAATCTGAAATATTTTGTGAAATATACTGTGATAGACTTCAAGCAGTAGCTGAAATAAAGGAGGAACGTTGCACTAAAAAGAATTCGAATGGTCTCTCATAAAGAGATTTGTGTATTAAAGAAAGTAACTGTGGAATTTAGAATGCTTATAGTTGAAACAGATGCCAATGCTATTCTTCAAGGAATATTCAGAGCAGAGTGTGAGACAGATGGACACAGGAAAATCAATAGTTCAGAGAGCTACCTCAGATGCATGTATTTCGCATAGGTCAAGTTTAATGAAACCTAAGACTCATGAATCAACACTTCTGGTGTAAATAATTCACAGTAATGGGAAAAAAACACTAAGCCTGTATGGGATGAATGTAAACATTACAATTGTTTGAGTTATGATGTGATCTAAGCCTTGCAGTTGTTTTATGCATAGATATGATTCTTGTAGTGTGGAGGTCTGGGACAGCAGAAGATTGGAGGTATTTTCTCATAATTTAGTAAGGTATGGAAAACATCATAAAATTTGAGTGGCAGTTATAGTACAGTAATGGCAGAGTTTGGTGTTTGATTTGGGTTTTTAATATGTTGTAAAAAAAATCTGTAAGCCTCCACATTAATATTTAAATTAGATCTTGTTCCTGACTTTGTGTGTATATCATTGATTTTTGGTCCATGATAACTATAATATGGCCCTCCTTTGGGAATTGCTCCACAGTGCTCTTAGAGTTACAAGAGGACAATGTAAGTGCAAACTACAAGGTGAGATGCCATGCTATATAAAGCACTCAGTAATCAGAGCTGTGCTTAGGTTGTCTCAGCTAACAGGGAAAGGAAGAAAAGCTCATCCAGTCTAGATTGCAACCGAATAGCAGAACTTCATTTTGATCTAGCATGTCAGTTGAATAGATGCAACTCCACATATTTTGGTGTTGTTACCTCTGGTTTACAATGTTATGGTGGAAAACACATTGAAATTGATGTAATTTGCTTTCCCAGAGGTGCAAGGAAACCCAAATCCTGTGCTATCTAAGATTAGAATAAAGGCTGCTGCGGTGTCTTCCTCAGACTATATAACCTTTTCATGGTGGATAGTAAAGGATCTTATAAAGTCCCTTCAGAAAGGCAAAAGATAGGCAGATAAGGGTGGAACAGCAACACTAAGTTGTAACTTGTTCATTTGCTTACAACTGAATTGTATTAAGAAGTTTATAAACGATAAAAGCCTAGATATTAATAACTAGGGCAACCAACTTGAAGGAAGCTAGTGCATATGTTATCATAGACACAACTGTCTTTTTCTTTAGAAATAGTGATGTATTTACATGTTAGTCAAAACTAAAAAACCTAAAAGTTACAAGGAAGAATGCAAAAGGCCTCCAGTTTGTGATTCTTGGACAATATATCATGCCAGGGTGTGCCAGAGATCACTAACAGAATTGCCAAGAACTTCTATGTGCTCTGTGTGTGTTTTCACAAACTTTGAACTGCCACTGAAATTTTCAGGGGAGTGAAGAGAAAATCCAGTATTGTAAATATCTGAAGATGAGGTTTGATGCCTCCAGTAGTCCTGGACAAATTATTTGAAGATCATTTCTCTTGCATGGAAGGCTGATTAAGATGGAAATAGTAGAGCTGATCTCTAACCAGTTGCACAGGCTTACAGTAACTGAGTGTCCTTTACTTCAGCTAAAACTCATTAAAAGGAATCCTAACAATTACTGAAATGTAGGTGATTACAGGAACTTGGGGGGAGGGGTGTACAGGGGAGGAACATCACATCTTCAAGCACTGCTTAAAATACTGCAGATGTAGAATTTTTCAATTGCAAACCATTTAAAGTTATTCCATTTTTAGTTACTTTAATGTTTACTTTCAAGTAGCACGTAGATCTGTAGCAGACAAGGAGTGAACAAGAGCGTTTGTTTTAATCGTGCTCCCATTCTGTCTGGGTACACTTTCCATCGATTCCCTGATAAACATTTAGGTGGAGGGAAACTCAACAAGAAAAATGGAGGAGCAGCTTTCCTTCTGGCACATTACAGTATATTGTATTATGACGCAGTTAAGTATAGCTAATTTATTTGGAGCAAAAGGGTTATTAAGATGAAGATGAATGTACAAATAACTCTGACTCTTGGAAGCTTACTGTGAGGCATAAACTCACAAAATCTGTTGCATAGTAAGCTTTATAACTGTGCCCAATGCAGCTGTGATCTTTATGCTGGTGTAGTAATCCTCAGGGTACCCTTCCAGAAGCTCTCTCTGAAGAAGGGGGGGAGGTCCAAAGTTTGTTTTATGACTGGAAATGTTGCAAGCATGTATAGCAGAAGAAGCAGTGTTGTATCAAGCATTCAGGGCTGTTTATGATTGCAGGAGTAGTTCGTACCCTGAGTTTGTGCTGATAGGGACAGAACAGAGAAGCCACAAATCAAGACAAACAAATTGTTTTGTGTTTCTGTTAACTGTGTTGTATCACTGGCCACATCATTACGGAGTGCTTTTCTTGTTTGCTTTGCCTTTCTTTGGAGAGCTCTCTTTAGGGAAAAACAATATTGTGATTTTTAGTGGATCTAGGATCTTGTTCTGAATGAGCCCCTGCAACTGTCTGTCTCATGTGTATCTCATGTCTACTGTAATAATTAGCAAAAATATAACAATTTGCTTCTAGTAACGGTGGGAGTTATAAACTGTTGTTAGCAGTTCCAAGGTCAAACACAGGGTGGTTTTTTTTCCCCTATGAAAATAACAGATAACTTGACGGGGTAATGTAATGCTAATACAGTGTGATAGAGCATCCCAAGCAGCACATTCTGAAAGACTGTAAATGTCTCATACATTTAGGGAAATTGTACCTTGGGGAACATATTGGGAGGAATTCATCAATGGATCAAAATTGTCTTGAAGTCTCACTTATTGGAGACCAGCACAATTTTAAATTATTACTTTAAGAAAAGCCTCAAGACGAATTGTATTTCTTAGATTAACTTTAGAAGAATGGGTCAATAATTTCTATTGAGAGTTTTGAGAGAGGTTTCCTTAACAGTAGCATGAGCAATTTCAATAATTTGAACTCTGTAATTAAGTTTTTTCCCCCAAATGATTTTCAAATTGCTTAATGTGCTGTTTATAGTCTGTCATTCTTTACAGATGAAATTGGACGTCTTTGTGGTGTGTCTTAAGTGTGCCTCTAATGACAAAGAACTTTAATTATAAAACGTTTTTGCAAGTTTTGCATTAATTAGACATAAAATTAACAAAGTGTAAAGCTTGTACACATGTTCGTGCACATACAGAATATCAGCAAACTTTCATCCAGTGATGTGTCACAATGTATTTAAACATTTGGAATCATACTGCTCCAAGAGTAACAGCAATTAATAGGAGTTCTACTCTTCTGTGTGTTCTGAGCAATTCCTTCTACAGAGCTTGCTGCTCTGTATTTACAATGTGAACGAAGTAGAAGAAACTGTTCCGTATTTATTTCATGTGTATGATCAAATTTAAATTAAATTTTGTATTCTCTCAAGCAATTTATAGGGGTTCCAACTGTTCTAGAAAAGCAGTTCAAATCACCTGGTCCAGGCGTTTGCCTTATTCTAATAGTGCAGAGCATTTTCATGCTGTGGAAATAGTGTAATGTGTATGCTTTCTAAGAAGTCATGTAGCTGAAGAGCAGAGATGAAGACAAATGTGCATAAACACAGAGTAGAGTTTAGATTGCCATATTTGCTGGTATCCATGCTGCAGAATTCATATACTACTGGTTGTCCATACTTAGCATGCTTTAGTTTGTGTTACAGAGTCTTAGCTTGGATGAGTTGGATTCATGTCAGATAATGCCTCAAGAAATGAGATTGAAAGTGCGCATTTTCCTTTAATACTTTCAAATGCTGGCTTTGGTGGTTACCTTCTCAACTGGATGGCTGCTGAAAATGAACCACTTCTAAAATGAATTTTCTTAATATTTATGTAAATAGTCAAAGTGCGTAGCATATAGTCATGGATTTTACTGGTTTGTGCAAATCAAAGCTTGAGCTGAGTGCTGCAATGAATATGACAGTTCTGTGAACATAGGCTTTAGATCTTGTGTTTTATAAGTACCTCTTAATAGCTATCCATCAAGTAGCAATTTGTTATTCTTCAGCTATGCTATTCCTTCAGTACAAATGTCCCACTTAAATGCTTGATATGTATTGAGACTCATCTCTGTTAATGCTATTAAGTTGATAGTTTGAAATCATGATAGGCTATAATGTGTGACTTAGATAGCAAACCTTCATGCTGTGGATCAGACAAATATGATTAATAATCCTCTAGTCCTGAAGTAACTTTTATTTACAAAGAACAAAACATGATCTACTGATGACATAAAAGAATTATTTTAATCAAATTCTGTATTCTTCTACAATGGCTGCCTGCATTTGATTTATATAGAGCACGTTTGCAAACTGGGTATTGCTGCAGAATAAGGCATGCTTATATTTTTGGAGGCCAGTGTTCCACACAGTAATTAAAAATAGGCTTAAAGTTAGTATGTTTAACAACTTTGAACTCTTGCCTCTTTTATTCCCCTTCATTCAAATTCATATCTCAAATATAAATTCCAAGGCTCTGATTCTTGCAATCTTATTGATGTAGTGACTGACTTGTTAGACTCTCATTTTGATATCATTTTGGTGCAGACTGTGCTTATCACAGAACAAGAAACAAATATAAGTTATTTAGCAGGTGCATTCAAACCTAGAATTAAAATGTTTTGACAGTAACTCACAAGTGCAAATAAGGATTTATGTTAACATTCATTATCAAATTTAAACCATAGTTTGCAGTCTGTGGAAAGGACTAATATGACCTCTGTATCAAGTACCTACTGACTTTTGTTGTTGAGAAAAGTGATCAATCAAAATGAATTTAGGGAAAAGCAGCATTAGTTTTTACTGATACCTGCAATCGTTCTCTAATTCAGTAGTTCCCATAACAACATCCAAATGACTGAAGGGTCTGTACCATTACTATCCACTGAACCAATAGGATGTGGTGAGCTGCTCCTCTGAGAAAGGCTAATGCTTTGGGAAGCTGACACTACATTTACTGTATGTATTTTCCCACCTATAAGAATAACAAAACCAAGAGACACTGTGTTGGGGAAGTCTTACATATCCTTTAGAGTTCAGGTCTTTGCTTTCCTTTGAGTAACTAGAGAAATA
>PPHD01001877.1:0-15302 GCA_002909625.1 Bambusicola thoracicus
ACAATGATCATCGAGTTTCAACCCCCCTGCTATGTGCAGGGTTGCCAACCACCAGACCAGGCTGCCCAGAGCCACATCCAGCCTGGCCTTGAATGCCTCCAGGGATGGGGCATCCACAACCTCTTGGGCAACCTGTTCCAGTGCGTCACCACCCTCTGTGTGAAAAACTTCCTCCTAATATTTAACCTAAACATCTCCGTCTCAGTTTAAAACCATTCCCTCTTGTCCTATCACTACGCACCCTTGTAAACAGCTGTTATTTTAAAGACATCAAAGAAGAATCACAGAATCATGGGGGTTGGAAGGGATCTCTGGAGATCAAGTCCAACCCTCTGCTAAAGCAGGTTCTCTATAGTAGGTTACACAGAAAAGCTTCCAGATGGGTCTTGAATATCTCCAAAGAAGGAGATCACGATCACTCTGGACAGCCTGACCCAGTGCTCTGTCCCCCTCAAAAAGCAGTTTTTTCTCATACTGAGATGGAACTCCCTGTGCTCCAGATCACCCCACTGCTCCTTGCCTGTCTCTAGGCACCACCTACAAGTGCCCAGCCTCATGCTCTTGACAATTGTCCTTTACATACCTCTAAGTGCTGATAATATCTCCTCTTAGAAGATGATGCTTTGGGGATGAGAGCCATTTCTGAATACACCTTACCCTTCTAAAAGGCACTGTTATTCAGCAATTACAGAAAGTTAGCGAGATCATCTTCACATTAAGCAGAACAATTCCAATGGAAAGATTTGGCTAGTTTTCTTCTTGGTCAACACTTTTAAGAGGCACTACTTCAAATGGGTTATTTTATATGCATAAGTGAAATATGTGATTGGACACACACATTCTCTTAAGAAAATCCTCTAAACAGAAAAGCATTTAAGAGATTCCTTTAAGACTTCCAAATCCAGTTAGTCCCTCAGTATGGAAATGCACGATACCCTGACCAAAGCAAACTTCACCATAACTTTTTAAAAAAGAATACAGAAGAGCACCGATATTTTGTTTTGTTTCCTTTTAATATAAAGGACAGATTGTGCTATTATTATTTTTTTAAACAAGTCACCTCTTCAGATCCTCTGGCTTTCCCCATCCTCTGATGAAGAGTTTAGTGAGGAGAAGCTTTCTGTACAAGACATCTAATTTACTTACACCCATTAGCAGCAAACTGACATCTAGAAAAAAGAACAGGTAAAAACAAGGCAGTTAAAGGGGTTACCTTGAGGTGCAAGTTCATTGCTTATTATTCTAAGTTGGTTCTTATTCTGGCACCTGTTTCAATGAAAAGCCATACCACTCTATTACAAGGAAGTAAACCTTGATACTTAGGTCAATTCTTTTCCTTTTAAACAAAGCATAAAGGCAGTTCAGGCAAATTCTGCCTTGGCTTTAAAAAAAAAAAAAGTAGAATGTAGCAGTGGGAATTTGACACACCTAAAGAACCAGAAAGTTATCACATTGGTGATGGAAAGATTACAGAAGAAGCACACGAGGTCGTAGTACTACATCTGCAGCCAGTTCTAAGTGTATTTTTCTTAGACCAATAAGAAGAGCGGCGTTGATCTCCGTCTTCTGTCAATATAGTGATAATGGGAAAAACTTTTCAATCTAAATGAGTTTCCATCAGCACGTCTCTGAATGGAAAGCTAACTCTTCCTTTATCCCTTCCTTTCCAATTTTCCCCAACTCATTTCTTATGGTTTTGAAAACAAAGCTCTCACTCCCTTCAGAGAATGAAGAATAAGAAAAGAAACCACGCCATCAAAATCCTTTCACCTGTATCATTTTTTACTTGGGAAATACATGAGCTCAAATACAACTAAAGCCAACAAGGTTTTAGGCCAACTCAGTCTTACTTTCAAAGCAATACTTACTGAAGTGAGCTTGGAGCCACTGCTGTGCTCTTCCAATAAGGAAGGAAAACAAACAGACAAGAACAATCTGGTTTCTTGATCAGCAGGATACAGGTTATTCAATGAAAATGAGCTCCACGGACTGCCGTACACCTAAGACAACAAAAAAATATATAATAATCAAAGACTTGGTTAATAAGCTGCCTTCACCTACCTTCTAATTTTTCCAGATGCCTCTACAGTAAAAGGCCTGAATAACATCATCATACCCCCCAAAAAATGTGATTTAATTCCCATTTTTTCATGCTAATTCCAATTAAATTTATTCACCTGTATTTCAGTACAGTCATTCTGAACTTGTCTGAATGTAATGAGTTGAAAGTGTTGTTAGCTTAAGACATTCCCTTGCACTTCTAAAAAGAATAATCAATACTTAATATATCATTAAGACTTAAGATACCAAAAAATAAGCAAAAAAGCTTTAATGCTTATCAAAAGTTACTATCGAAATAGAAACTACAGACAGGGTTATATGACAGAAATAAAAACATGTTATCACCAGAAACTTTTATTTTAATAGTGCAGAAGGCATTAGGTGTTACTTCACCAGCCTGTCTCAAATTGCTGATTCAAATCTGCCTGCTCTAGAAGAATAAATTACTTTGGTATTGAAATAGGCGCACAAGAAATTCCCAAACAATATTAAGTTATGCAATGTAAGCTATGAACCAACATAAATACAACAAAACAAGTGTTGGTAGCTGGTATCAACCTCAAGTGACATATTATTTTAGTATCAAAACAGATAGGAGGGGAAAGGCAGGGAGGAAACTGCCATAGACACTCCACCAAACCCAAGCTTTTTGCTGAGATCTGTATACATCTATCTTCTTCTCAACTCAAAGAAACCACTGACAATTGGTTCTTAAAATACTAGCTACCTTTTGATTGTAATGAAGTAATGAAGAGCTTGCCCAGTCCTCCTGCTCTTTTTCACACAGTAAATATTTTCTGGTACCAGAAAACCAAAGGAAAACTAGCATCCCGCAACCCTGTGTACTCTTGTCTGAAAAAAAAGTTCCCACCCACAGTCTTCAATTCAAACTTTCCTGGGAAAAGACCCCAGAGACCACCATCTTACTCCTGGCAGAATCTACTAAAGCACATTAAACCTGCTGTCAGAAATACTGTGGAAAATGGGAAGCAATAGCTTAGCTTTGGAGTTGACCAGCAATATACTGTAGTGATATACTGTCACAGCGGAGTTGGAACTTGATCCTTGGGATCCATAGCCATTCTATGATTCTGTGACTCTGGAGACACCCACCAACCTCCTACGTGCTGTGGAGATGTCAGGCAGCAGCTCTTCCAGCCTCCGCGGGGCACCTCTGCCTCTCGGAGCAGGGAGACAGCTTGGGATCTTCCTGACACTGGGGAAGAACAGGGGACAGCAAGGGACAGCTGGCCTGAGACGGTGCCCTGCAGGCTGGGAAGGATGGGCCTGAGTAAATACATGCAGAACAATCTGTGAGATGTGCTAACCCTAGAATAGCAGTTACATCACTGCACTGCTCACCAGCAATCGTGAAAGGAGTCTGAATGAATGCCTAGAAGGCTGGCAAAGCACCCTGGAGATTTTTAAATTCCTTCCAAAATAAAAGCCAAATGAGAGAGGAAAAAATGACGAGGAGGATTTAGCCATGAATGCAGAGGCTGGCATGGGCTCTCCGTTACAACAAAGGAGTGCCAAGGTTCCTAGACAAGTACATTATGTTCAAATGGAACATCGGCTGAGATGAACGGATTGTCTCATTCTTTATTCTACTTCATTGATTAAATGAAGACACGTAAGTAATTCAGGATATTTCAATAACAACGCTTCAAGATTAAGCTACTACTGGAAAGAGTGCAGAAAACACTAAAAGAACAATTCAAAGGGTGTAAAGAACGTTGTATGGAACTTCTCAGAAATACCACTGAAATAAAATAGGACAGCCCCTATTTGTTTATGACGGTAACCAATGGGTGGGACAAAACTTCAGCCACTGCCCATCCATGTCTACAGGGAAAGAGGAATACAGATACCACTCCTGTCACAAGTGGCAAATGTTGTTGATGGGGCTAAAGATTTATTACTACAGAGTTTAAGCTCGAAGAAACAATCACAGAATCATAGAATGGTTTGGGCTGGAAGGGACCTTTAAGACCATCTAGTTCCAACCCCCTGCTGTAGGCAGGGACACCTCCCATAGACCAGGCTTCCAGGCAGGGGGCATCAAGATCCCTTTGAAAGTCAGGTCGGATGAAAATCACGACCCGAGGAAGACGGTGCACAGTTCTGCAGGCCAAGAGCCAGCAGCTGTGTTCTGAGCATACAGCCAGGGCACTGCTTACACAGGAAGGTTCACATAACTGTATTTCGAAACTGAAATTGTAGCAGAGATTCAGACATGTTAATAAGCGGCCTACTAAAATATCCTTTCATTTTAAAACATCATCTTGCAAAGAAAACAACAAGAAAGCCTAGATATACTATATCTATAAAACTACAGGCTAGATTCGTTTCTGAAAGACTTACTGTGCGCCCTGAACTTTTCCCGGCCACGTTACTTCAATAAATAAACACAAATCTCCCTTCCAACTGAGGTCACGTTCACCCCTGCAGCAGAAAAACGCCTTCAAGAGGAATAAACGAAGAATTCCTCACAGCGACGATTCACAAACGAGCCGCACAGAGATCTCACTGGACTGGATGCAGAGCAGCGCGAGATAAACAAAGCGGCCTAAGCCAGGAGCACTCCGGCCGCTGCCTGTGCTGCTCCGTCCAGCCCACGCGCGGGGCCCGAAGAAGGGCGGCCCGCAGGCGCCCACCACCGCCCGGCGGCTCAAAGTCCTCCGAGCGCCGGGCGGGAGCGGCGCCGAGCGCAGCGAGAAGTCACCTCGCTCTGAGGCACGGCGGGAACGCCCGCCGCGTAGAAACCGCCAACTTCCCCCTGCCCGTCCCCTTCCCGGGAAGGTCACTCACCCGACGGCACGGCGCTACCCGCCCTCCTCCCGCTGCCGCTAGGGCGCCGCATGAGGAGGGATGGAGCGAGGCGGGGTCGGCGGAGTGCGCAGGCGCCCGGCGGGCACCCAGCGTGAGGCGAGGGCACCCCGCCCCGCCGCTCGCCGTTGGCGCCCTGGGGAGCGGGGGCGGAGCGCGCCCTCTGGCGGCGGGCCGGGAGGGGCGGTAGGCGGATCCCGGCGGATCCCGGCGGCGCGGGGCTCGGAAGCGGCCGGAGGTCGGGATGGCGGCCGCTGAGGGGCGGGAGCCTTTGCTGCGGGCCGGAGAGGAGGAGCAGGAGCGGCAGCAGCAGCAGGGCAGGTACGGGCTCCTCGGACCGGGCGGAAGGGGCTGCGGCAACAGGCGGCCGGCGTCGCTCTCGGAGCCGGCGGCTGTCCTCGGCGGCGCGGCCCTCCGTCCCGCGGGATCGCGGCGATGCGCGTGAGCGCTGCCTCCCGGTCCGGGTCGGGCCTCGAGCGACCGAACGGCCGCGAGGTTTCTCCCGGCAGTCCACCCCTGTGGCGTTCGCTTCACGGCGCCTTTGCTGTGTGGGCAGCGGCTGTCGTTATTTTCTTTCGGTAGTAGTAAAACTAGACTTGCCGCAACGCTGAGCGTAGGCAGCGGTTGGTCAGAGGTTTTGGTTTGTTTGCTGTAGTCACGGCTCTGGGAGGCGCCTGGGGTTCTGTGGTTTCATAGGTGGTTGTTGAAGCGTTTATGTGAAATCTGTGATGCTCCAGACGCAGAGATTGCATTGAGGTCTCCCTCGATGAGGTTCTAATGGTGCAACACTTTTGAATGCGGTGGTACCTGGTGGTACGTTTCTATTTCCTTTTTTTTCCCTCCCTTTTATTATAATACAACACAACCACACGTATTATATTATTATTATTCTATATCTATTAATTTTTACGTCTTTCGATGTAGTATTTTTGAGCCTGCAGGGTGTTCTGTTCTGTGTAGAAGTCCATTGCTGTGTGGGAGTTAAAGAGGTTTATGCAGCTGTACTGTGCCATGGCCGTGGAAAGTGCTTGCAGTGTCCTGAGGGAACGTGATGACTGTGATTTCTTTCTCTTTCGCCCTCCAAAACCAGAGATGTCGTGGAGACAGAGGAGCATTACAAGAGCAGGTGGAGGTCCATCTGGATCATGTATCTGACTATGTTTCTCAGTAGTGTAGGTGAGTAAACACAGATGGATTTCAGCATTCTTTGCTTAGTGGATACGTTTAGATGTGAAAAGTACAGGGCTTTCCAGATTTTAATTGCTTAACTCATTTAACGCTGAACTCCTTTAACTTCTATGCCCATAAAATGGTGCATTTTGTGTTTTTTTCATCAAAGAAGAAGATAGGGTTTGCAAATCAAACAGAAGTTTAATTTAATAAAATAAGTAATGCTGTGTTTTGAGAACAAATGACATTTTATCTATGAAATCTTCGTTTCATTGGGCTTGTAGTAGTGTGGGTTAATGGTAGAAGGTGGTGGTTCTGACACAGAAATAACCCGAAGAGAGGTCACACTTTTATAATCCAAAGTAAAACTTGTAGGAAATGAAAGTAGAAGCTGAGCTCTTTAGAGATAATATCTTTGTGAGAACGTGTGTTATCTGTTTCAAAGTAAATACTACAGCTTGTCGTCTCTTAAGGGATTTTGCAGCTTCACTGCAGAAAAAGTTCCTGTTTCAGTCCTTAACAGCTGCCCCTTCAAGTGAGAGTTCTGCTCATTTTTGCCTTCCAGTAACTTTCTATGGGCCTAGAAAAAACTGGGAGGATTATGGGATATTTCGGGTTTTTTTGCTGTTGTTTCATTTGATGTATTAAAAATTCTTCAATACAAATATATCTGTGTATCAAGACATTGTTTTTACTCAGAGACCTTGTTGTCTTTCCATTGAGAGGAAAAATTGCATTCGGTTTGCTTGTGCATCAGTATTCTTTTCAATAGGAGTTTTTTTTTCCTTAGTATGTATGCAACTGTATTATGTCCTGTTTAAAAATAGGTCTTCTTTTCAAGAAGAATTGCTGCTCTTTAAACTAGCACATAATATGTAGTTTTTTGAGGTGGCAGACTGAGTTTTAAGCCATAGCAGGCTTGGGAGCAGAAGAATGAACCCACAGTAGTTGTTTCAGTAAACTGAATTACTAATAGGCATGGCAAACAAAGTAACTTCAGTTGTGTTTTTACTGCATTGCAGGTTTCTCAATTGTAATTATGTCTGTATGGCCATATCTCCAAAAGGTTTGTAAATATTAATGTTTTTGAATTAATAAGAGGACAGAACTTCTGCTCAGAAATTATGCAGTGTTATGCAGAGGTGCAGCAAGGGGAAATGTGTGGTTATACTGAGACTTTTATTTTGCCATCTACAGATTGCTTATAGTGGTCCATCAAATCTGTTAGTTGACTGAATTGAGGAAGGTACTTGTTATCCCAAAATGTTTGGTTTTCCAATGTAATTTCACCGTTGAACAATGAGTCAGTTGAAATCTCTTTGTCTGAATACGTCTGTAGTATTAAAGCATAATACGTAGTGCTTGTTTGCATTTTGAACCAAAGGAAGCTGAATCTAGAAACTCTTCTTTCTGTTTTGGATTATTACAGGTAGACCTTCTTGGTATCAGTAATGGGAAATTGCTTCTGTTCCCAGAGAGCGTTTTGATTTCTCTCTTTGTTGCGTTCTTGTCAAAGACAATGTAAAAGGTCTCTAAAACTTTATTTTAATTTATGCTAGGATTGTACCTCTCATGCAATTGTAGAAGACTGCTCCAGATGCAAATTTGGAAGAGCATGTCCTGGGCAGAGTGTTAGAGATACTGTTAAAATTGAGGCTGGTGCTGTGTTGGAGAAGAAAAGAAAAGAAAATGCATCATCAGCCTCGTAAATCAGGACAGATTCAGGCATGTGCAGAGGTGACTTAAGTAATTCTTTGCTCCTAGCCTGTAAACTCTACCTTATTGCTTAATTAGGTCTGTAGCCTGTAATGTTAGTTGTGCCGGATGAGAAACAGTTGAATTTGCTGCAGATGTGCCATTTCCAGTCTCAGAAGGAGAGTACTTGCTGTCAGTTTGGTGCACTGACTGAGACAATTAGCAAAGGTTTATTGCCCATACAAAGTACTATGCAAAAGCAACTGCTTCTGAGGCCCAGCGTAGTGTATGTAATGCTGCACGGTGCCATGCTAACGTGTTCAGTGGTAGCTCATGTTGGACACTGTGTTACTGCACAGTAATACTGCATATGCACTCAGAATTACAGTGCAGAGTCAGGTATTTCAAGTACTGAGTCTAAAGTGGTTTTGCTGATGTTATAAAGAGCTTTAATACTTTACCTATACAGCTGCTTCATTTGTTTTTGCAGATTGATCCTACAGCAGATGCGAGTTTCTTGGGCTGGATTATAGCTTCGTACAGCATCGGCCAAATGGTTGCCTCTCCCCTGTTTGGTTTATGGTCCAATTACAGACCAAGGAGAGAACCTCTTGTCGTTTCAACTGCAATTTCAGTAGCTGCTAATTGTCTTTATGCCTATGTTCACTTACCTCATTCGCACAACAAATACTACATGCTTACTGCACGTGCTCTTGTGGGATTTGGAGCAGGTAATCACCGCTCAGCTTACATTTCTGAGAATTGATAGATGTTGTGTCTCATGTAAGATCGTTAACGTGATATTTTAGTACCTGATTTATCATTATGTGAATGATAATTTGTAAATAAGCAAGGTAAAGAGTTTGTCAATGTGAACTAGTTTATAGTAAAGTTATGTAATTGCACGACTGTAAATGAATATACATATTCACACGGGTATTATTTTCTTGCTAAATAAGAAAATATAACTGGGGGATTTAAGAATAGAACTTAGAATTTACTTGAACACTTCCTTGTTATTTGTTTCTCTTTTTTAAGGAAACGTGGCTGTGGTTCGGTCGTATATTGCAGGTGCCACTTCTCTTACAGAAAGAACAAGCGCCATGGCCAATACCAGTGCCTGCCAAGCAGTGGGCTTCATATTAGGACCAGGTAGAGCATTTCTTACTTCCTCACCTCTCTGGAGCCGGCTTTTCTCTAATGTTCTGCAGAATGAAATCGGGCATTGGAAGTAGGAATTCTCAGCAGCTGTGTGGCTGGCAGCTTATTCATGGAGAAGGAAGTTTAAGATTCCCCTACTGCCTTTCAGAAATGACTGAAAATCTATGTTGCTTCACATATTGTAGAAAATAACATCCAAGAGACCTTTTTGATATTGCAGTGAGCATCGGGAAGTCTTCATATTGACAAAAACTAAAAAGAAGTAACAAATGTTAGAGAGAGCTCAGGGAATTATGAGCTCAAGTGGCCTTTGTTGGGTCAGGTGTTACGTAGCTCCTGAGATACCCTTATCAGCGTAGTGGGAGAAATGGGTTAGACTTGGCTTGTGCTGTGAAGAGTGACCAGCAATGTTATCCTAGGCAGCCTCTACTCTTTACTTGTCTCTTAAAGTTGGAGATCATTACACCTGAATTTCTCTGTGTATAGCGATATAATGAGGAGAAGTTCAGGGCAGAGCATTTTCTTGAGTTATAACTGCTGTCTAGTTGCTATGAGCTGCTGTTCATACAGTATTAAAGGGTCTACAAGCAGCAGACAATCTGCATTCTTCCTGCAATTTGCACAGGGCATAAATTCAGCTAATTCCTTTTCCTAATTTGATAGGGACTGTTTGTCTGTTTCCTCCCGGTCAGTGACATAATCTTACACTCTTCTGCTCTGCAGTGATTTCAACTTCATTGAAAATAAAATAATCCATGAGTTTATTTAGAACAGGAGTCTCAAAATGTTAGAAGATTGACAGGTAAAATATTTTATTTGGCAATTACAAAGCTAGGTAAGCAAAGTTGTTGTATGTTTATTCTATGTGTTGTAATATTTTATTAATGATTCTCAAGGTTTTCTTATGATTGCTTTCAGTTTTTCAGACTTGTTTTACGCTTATTGGAGAAGAAGGAGTTACGTGGAAATCAATTCATCTTCAGCTGAACATGTATACGGCACCAGTTTTATTTGGTGCTCTTTTAGGAATTCTTAATATTATTCTCATCTTTGCTATATTCAGGTAATCAAACTGAAAAATAACCAAGTATTCTCCCTCAGTTTAGTGGGTGCATCGTAATGAACCTTGCATTGCTTAGAAGGAATAGTAAGCCTGAAACCTGGAGTGCTGAAACTCTAAATCCCTATTTCTCATTACTTCTGACTTTCTACTTTCTGTAATACAGATCTTTTGCATTACGTTGGTTTCCTCACAAGTGTTTCTTTAAAGAGAAATAAAGGTAGCTTGCTTACAGGGTTCTGTGGCTTTCTTTTAAGGATGTTGAGAGGGGATTGTTATGCAGTTATCCCATTGGTGGCAGTGGCAGCACACAGATGTTTAATATTCTCCCACCAGAGTATTTTGTTTCTTAAATGCAGTGCTGGTCACTGCAGTTAAATGTAGGCTGCACAGGTGGTATTTGAAGGAGCTGGAAGTATTTAGAATAAGAGGTGATGCCATTTAGAAATACGCTTAGTAAGAGATCAAGTGAATATGTGTATTATTGAAAACAGTTCTACATTTCCAGAGAGCACCGAGTGGATGACATGGGACGGCAATGCAACAGTATCAATTTTGAAGGAGAAGGTATCTGTGTTATCTTTGAAGCTTACCCTATGATTATAATTTGGAAGTATTCCTTTACAGCTGAACATTTTGCCTATGACAATGCTTTGCAGGGATCAGAGAAACAAAGTCTGCACTGCCATGCAGGGAATTACACTGCTGTGTAAGTCTGACCTTCTCAGAGGAGCTGCAGGTGTTCTGCTTTCCACTGTAAAGATGTGTAGAGCAGTTTGCTTATTTTGCTGCTGCTCAGGACTTGTCAGTCTCAGCATTACAGTGGGACAGCAGATGGTATAAACAATTTGAAGTCATTTCCTCTCAGAGGAATTGGAATTTTAGCAGTTCCATTTGGATCTGAAAAACATTTTACTTCAATTGGCAAAGCATAACTGTCTACCTGCCTACCAAACTGCATGTTAAATACTTAACAAAGTAAAAAAAATACTACTGTCTGTAATCATCATGTAAAAAAGCTTAGTTTGCAGATTTGATTATTCTTTTGTTTCAGAAAGTGGTGTTCTGGATCAGGATGCGGAAGGAAACATTGACCATGTTGCTGTTGTAGCCGTCAATTTTCTCTTCTTTGTCATCTTGTTTGTGTTTGCAGTCTTTGAAACGTAAGTTTGTCTGTCCTCTCAAAATACTGTGACGTATAACATAGTCTGGCAGAGTATTCATGTCAAAGTTTTTCTCTTGTACTCCTTTGCTTAATCATACTCTTTATAAATAGAAGTGTTTCTAAGTTCCAAACTATGTTCAATTAAATTGCTGCATCCTGATTGACAGTAATGAATTAAAGTGCAGTAATAAGCAAAAATATGTAGCACAGTGGGATACAAGGAACATTAATGTAAAAGGTTTTGAATAGATGTATATACATATCTTGAACTTATTAAGTCTAAAAGCTCCAGAGAAGCTTATTTCAGTAATGATTGAAACAATTGATAATGCAGTTATATTTGCAATTATTTCATATTGTTTATGCAATTGCATTTTTAAATACACAATTTTACGCTACTTGACGTTAAATACATATAAAGAGGTAATCTGTTCACTCTCCTATTTTCTTTATGTAAGAAAATAATTTTATAATCTTTTCATAAGCGATGTGAAATATACTGTTTATGCTTCAAGAACTGAATGTTGCATTGCAGTATTGAATTTTGTGTAGTGGATTTATTTTTTTAATAAATGACAGAATTAGTTTATAATCAGTCTGTGTTCACTGATGTGCCTGTTGAGAGAAAATGCTTCTACGCCGCTGTGTTTGATGTTAAGGACATATCCGTATACACAGAAATGCCTGTAGAGAAGATGTTTGGATTTTTGTTTATTTGTTGTCTTAATAAATAATAATGGCATTTTGTATTGTCAATTTAGCATAGCTACTCCATTGACGATGGATATGTATTCCTGGACCAGAGAAAAAGCTGTTTTCTATAATGGAATAATCCTTAGTGCCATTGGTGTTGAATCAGTTATTGTTTTCATGGTGGTGAAAACGCTGTCTAAAAAGTAAGTTCTTGGAATGTTATTACTTATGTTAGCTAAGCCTGAAAAGTTTTATACCAAGTTCAAACCTGTATTCTGGAAGTTTCCTACTTGTCAGTGAATTTGGGCATGCTATGACAGTGAAGTACTTCTGATTTTGACAGCCATGATACTATAGTTATTTTTTTGTTCTGGCAACACAACCCCCTTCCTTGTCTCTCTTTTACCCTGGAATCACAAGAAAAACAAGTTTTAAGTTACTGTGATTTTGCTATTCTTGTTGCAGATGTTTTGGTGGGCATCTTTTCTACAAGTTAGCGAGTGGGCTATGTCATTAACACCTTCCCAAATAATACTTTAAATAATATATTTAATTCTAATTTCATTGTTTGATAGGACAGGTGAACGTGCCATACTCCATGGAGGCTTACTGATCGTCTTAATTGGGTTCTTTATCTTACTGCCTTGGGGGAAAAAACTACCAAATATCCAGTGGCAAGGTATAATTCCAACTTACTCTAAACTACAGTCATAACGTTTTATTGAAACTTTTTTTATTGTATCTCTTTTTAATGGCACGTTTTACTTGTTTTTACAGAGATTAAGAATAATTCCGTTCCCCAAACAACTCCCAGTGAAATGGTGATGCCTTTCTGGAGTTTGCAAGCAATACGTCTTCCATCCAACCACTCAGAACCTGCAGGCTGCCCTATCTCACAGTCATGGTGCCTGAATACTCCCATGATCTATCTGGCTCAGTATATCAGCTCTGACATACTAATAGGATTGGGCTACCCAGTTTGTAATGTTATGTCCTACACTTTATACTCAAAAATTCTAGGCCCCAAACCTCAGGTAAGCACAGTGCCTAATTGGTTTGTTTCACTTGTTATTTCCCACTCTCTTCATTAAGATGAGGACACTTGCAGTCGGAAGGCCAACTGTGTTCTGGGCTGCATTAGAAGAGGAGTGGCCAGCAGGGAGAGGGAGGTGATTGTCCCCTTCTACTCAGCTTTTGTGAGGCCCCATCTGGAGTACTGCATCCAGGCCTGGGGCCACCAGCACAAGATACAGAGCTGTTGGAACAGATCCAGAGGAGGGCCACTACCATGATCAGAGGGCTGCAGCACCTCTCCTATGATGAAAGGTTGAGGGAACTGGGATTGTTTAGCTCAGAGAAGAGAAGGCTCAAGGAATACCTCATTGTGGCCTTCCAATACTTGAAGGGAGCAGAACAGCTGTTTACAAGGGTGGATAATGACAGGACAAGGGACAATGGTTTTAAACTGAGACAGGGAAGGTTTATATTAGATATTAGGAGGAATTTTTTCACTCACAGGGAGGTAAGACACTGGAACAGGTTGTCCAAGGAAGTTGTGGATGCCCCATCCCTGAAGGCATTCAAGGCCAGGCTGGATGTGGCTCTGGGCAGCCTGGTCTGGTGGTTGGTGATGCTGAACATAGCAGGGGGGCTGAAACTCGATGATCGTTGTGGTCCTTTTCAACCCAGGCCATTCTATGATTTAACTAATATTCCTCATGTCATTAACAAAATAGGAGCACTTGTCAACAGAAGTTTCCAGGAATTCTAACCTTCTTTTAAAGTCCAGGCCAAGCCCAGAGAGGAAGCAGAAAACAAGGATCATACTGCAGTGTATGGCATATCCTACAGCATGAAAATTTCAGGACAACTAAGTCTAAGCCTTGTGGCTTACTATTTTCCACATTATATACTTTGCCATAAGGGACTAAACATTTAAGAGCCAGAACATCTTTTCAGAATAGTAGATGTAGTATGGTGGAGCCTTCAAATTAACGATTAGAGAAGCTCGGCATTATTCTTGGAAAATAACTACTCAGTGCCTTAATAAAATTTCAGAAAAATAAGTGCTTAAACATTTATGTATTTTTCAATTCAATTGGTGGGAATTCCTGGCTAGCTAAATCCTGTGTAACTAACTCTGTTTTAGGGTGTCTACATGGGATGGTTAACTGCTTCTGGAAGTGGAGCGCGCATACTTGGACCGGTTTTTGTGAGCCAAATATACACTCATTTGGGACCACGCTGGGCATTTAGCTTAATATGTGGAGTGGTTGTACTCTCTCTGTTAGTCTTGGAGGTAGTATACAAGAGACTTATTGCATTTTCTATCAGACATGGAAGGATGCAAGAAGAGAGTTGTTAAATACATAAGCAATGAGAAGATACAAATAATTCAAAAATAACAGTTCACTGCTACTTTTTAATGTGGAGTGTCTAACCACTGACCTTGTTGGATGTGTGATAAGAACTGTAGATATGTACTTATGTATTGACAGGACACATAAGTTGATCATATCCTAACATATGGTTATACCTGCTGCAATAGAGATTTTGTATTCCACTTTTCTAGCAGCAGAGGACAGATGTGAATGAGTTGAATCAATATAATGGTACATTTGAAATGCTCACATGCATGTGTGCACTGAGTGCAGCAGCAAAGGTCACAGGTTAAGAGTCTCTTTCAGGAAGAAGTATATCTTGATTCTATGAATCAGGATTAATAACTCTTGTAACTATAAGATTAGTTGAGCTGCAAGCACTTTGTTCAGAAAAATCACTACGTAAATGAACCACTGGATGCTAGTTTGCTAGCTTCTGAGCACTGGTTCATATAAAATGTCTTACTTGGAACTCTATGTTAGCAATGCAAGGACTTGAAGCATGACAGAACTGTAGAGGAAAGCAGGTGCCTACTTCACAAAAATAATTTAGGTGGGATTTAGCTACTTAAGTTGGTTAAGAGCCATTGAAAATCAATCTTGGTGACTTACTTGAACTACAGTTATCAGTGCACTTTTTTGGTTCAGTTGTGTTGAATGCCTTTTTATAGCAAGGAGGTTAACCTGGAGAGGTTAAACTGCACAGAGCAAAGTATGTATAGCTTTTCCTAACCTTACTCTAAGAAGGAATTACTAAGCATAATAGTGTACACTTCCATTGTCGGTAGTGAAATTGAATACCGCCTGAGTGAGTGGTCTTTACTAATGCTAATTAAGTACAAAGGAAGAAACTGATGGTTCCCTAGATGTTGACTATTACCTGTAGATTATTTTCTGATAATACAGTGTAAGAAATGGGTTTACCTTTAAATAAATTATTTCTACTTTATAAAGTGAAATATTTTTCCTTCGTAACAGGGCCTAAGTTAATCTGTATGTGCTCGTTTGGTGTTTCAGTCCTACAGGGGGAAAATCCTGAAATAACTCCAGTAAATACAAGTTGTAACTGCTGTTTAACATGCCTACT
>PPHD01001877.1:15332-39407 GCA_002909625.1 Bambusicola thoracicus
GGGGGAAAATCCTGAAATAACTCCAGTAAATACAAGTTGTAACTGCTGTTTAACATGCCTACTATTTGATGCTTTCTGAATATCTGAATATATTAAATGTAATAAGGTATTCTTACTTAATTAACTGTTAAAGCACTGAATGACTACAGAATTAAAAGATGATTTTTTCCAATACCTACTCAAGTGAACGCAGGTTTTTTCCTCATGCTTTCTTGCTGCAGAATTCCAAAACGTTATGAGAAATGACTTTGCNATTTGATGCTTTCTGAATATCTGAATATATTAAATGTAATAAGGTATTCTTACTTAATTAACTGTTAAAGCACTGAATGACTACAGAATTAAAAGATGATTTTTTCCAATACCTACTCAAGTGAACGCAGGTTTTTTCCTCATGCTTTCTTGCTGCAGAATTCCAAAACGTTATGAGAAATGACTTTGCTATGCTAGTCCTGAAAACAAACTTGAAGAAAAATTAAGAGTTATATCAACCAAGAGTTCTTTGGACATCAGGAACTAGAGGCTAGAAAGAGTTTTCAAGGAGGCTAGCAGCAGTTAGGATGTTGCGTTCTACAACGAAGTTTGTGCTGACTGTTAGGACAAAGCATGTAACAGCATTTTTATTATTTTCAAGGATTAGGGATAAAACCAGTAAATATTCAAAATACTTAATACACCTCAACAATACACTGATTGCAAGATTTTAAATGCTTTTGGCCACAAGAGTTGTATTTTCACCAATTCTGCTGCTGTTTAAGCTACTGCATGACTGTTACAGGTATCATTACAGGTATCAGGTAATACAGGTATTAGCTTTTGAATCTTGTGAACTACTCTTGTTTTCTGGTCTACGCTGTAATTTAACTGCACCTACCTCCCTGTCACGATACTTTATAAATCAGTTGAACCATTTCCTAAACATTTAGGCCATTTCACTTCCTGGTGTTAAAGGAAGGCTCAATACTTAGGCTTTCCTCAACTTTAGGTACACTCAGTTGGCAAATCCAAAGTGGGTTATGGCTGAAGATTTTCAGTGTGAGCAGTATTACACAGCTTTTTAAACACAGTGATGGCCCACACCTCATCAAGGGTGAATTGGTACTATAAATGGCAGGCATACTATAATTAAAGATTACAAAAGCCCTAACTGCCTTGCAGCCTACTTGGTTTATCAAAGAGCTGAAAGAATGCTCACACTCTATCCACAAGTGCTAATAATGTAAACAGGAATATCAGCACATAAGAAAATGCTTTCAAACAGCTACTCATAGTGCTGCTTCAGTTTGTTACTTGTTTATAATAGTGTGATTCATAACATCTAAGGTAAGGTAAAGGTATCTGAAGTTAACAAAAACTGATGATTATATAACAAATTGAATCAGTTCACTGCAGCATGTGTCATTTGCTTCCCTATCAGATTTCATCTGTACGTATTTCAGTTACCTGTTGCCAGGGCTAGAATACTAAATATACAAACCATTGTGTGAGTTCAGCAAGTGAGAAGAAGCTTTGTACAACCATTTTATAGTTATTTGCCCTGAGCTTCAGCCATCCCTATGCCAACATATGATGCTCTAAAATAACACATCAGCTTCTGGTACAGTTGAACTTTACTACTTACGGGAAAAGGGTCTCTGAACTTGAATATGAAACAAAGAGAGCTGGACGGTTACCACTGCATTTATTTTGGGGGGGTATAAAATGCTTGGGAATTCAAAAGCTGCTGCTACAAAAATAAAAACAAAAAGGTATAAAACATGTACATATTTACATATATTACTTGTAAGAGGTAAAAATACAAGTTATTTACAAACACTTCAACAGCACAGATATGTTTTCCTTGATTATCATCACTGAGTAAAGCAGTGGGGAAGAAAAAAATAGAGATTATTCCCAAAAACGTGAGGTCGTTTAGAACTAAGTTGCTCAATGTTTTGCTTGAGCAAGTTTATCCATCATTTTGAGGAAAAATGTGCTTGTAAAGTATCTTACAAAAAAAAACTGTAGAACAACCCTTCCCTTCCTATTTTTTTTTTAAACCAGAATTTGGAAGACTTTCTGGATAAGCTTAATAAAATCAGTCACTTTCATGTCAGTGAGTGTGTTTATTAAGCTCTTGTGCCCGAAGACCTGCTTTGCTTTTATCAGTGGGGACCCGTTGGATTGGTAAACATCACAAGAATAGAAGACAGACAGTGCAACTTCTCCTTGATGTATTCTGGCAACTTATCATTTTCTCCATACCTGCAAAGGCAAATAAGAACATAAAATTTAAACTGCAAACCTCTAAATCAGGTATGTATATATAAATAGATAGACAAATTAACTGGAGCTTGATGGCTTAAGTCCTGTTCCCCTCCAATCCCTATATGTATTCAACTGAAAAACTATTTCAGAATAAGAACATTCCATCTCAAAGATGTTGGCAAGCTACAATAATATCCTGATTATATGTTATCATCTTGAACTTCACACAGAGAAAGCATATTACTGAACGGCTGTATGAGCAAGGAAAGTGCCCTGCATCCAAAATAAGTCCAAAGCTTCATCTGAGCACTTCTAGTTTATGCATCCACGTTGACGTGTTATCTCCCTAACACGTTTTCCCTAAACTAGCAGTATCTTAAGAGAAAAACAAAAAAAGGATTAATGATAAAGGATTGTCTTCCCCTTCCCCTTTTATACACAAACAGTAGCTGTTTTCTGAGCCCAAGCAGTGGACTTCAGTGCCAGGTTTTGTTCTGTTTTTGTTTTTTTTTAAATAATTTGTTATCCTAAATTGAGAGCTTCTTTTCATAAAGCTTATATAAGCTAATCAGCTAAAGAGATAACAAAAAGTTAAGTTTCAACAGCAACAAAAAGTAGGAGTTATAAAGTTTACTTTTTCAAGCAGTAGTGAGACTCACCTAGTTGTCTGGCCATCTGGAGAGGTGTAAGTGATAGAAGAAACACCTGCTTGGGCTACCAGTTGGGATCCATCATTAAACTGAACCCATACTGCTCCACTGGTCAGCTAACAAGAGTGCAGTATCATTTGGAAAGATAAAAATCAAAGATTACACATTTAGAATTACTCTATTAAATGAAGCTGAAGTGCTCTGTCATAGCACTTTTACTTCTACGTAAGCAAACAGAATTTTAACAACTTCAGCTTTTATCTAGAGGGAAATATGAATGATAGAAGGCACTCTGATAGGCAACAGTAGCCATAAGAAATCAGTGACAGCTGCAACTGAAATACTCAACTGCATTACTTGGGTTTTTCAGTTTATGTAGTTCACCACAGTATTTATCTAACATGCTTACTTGACAGGATCTTTCCAGTTTTCCAATCTCGGTAGCAGAGCACAGCTCTACGTACATACTTCACAAATCACATTTGAGAAGTTCATTATTTCCAAAAAACAAACCAAGAATAGACTCCTTTATCGCTATTTCTCACCTGTGAAGCCCAACCAACATTTTTCACAAAGACCGATTTTAAAAGTTGAGCTGAGTTTGGACTGCATTCTGTCTGATGAACAGAGGAGCAGGGACTTTCAGTAGCATTGGCCATAAATGTAGACTTTTCATACGACACCACCTAAAACCCAGAAATGACAGCGTCAGCAGTCTTACCGTTAAGATCAACAGATTATACACCAACTGTAGTGGCTAATTACCACCCTTGTTTCTTTAATCTTTTCCTAAGTACAGAGAGATTTAGCCTATATGCTTCATTTAACAGCATTATGTTGTAAAAGCCCATGAGATTTCAGAGGACTTCTTCTACACTAAGGCTCAGTATTATAACAGTTTTTTCACTGATTCCCCATTTTCACAGAGGGGAAACTTTGCCCTAAGCAGACTTCCTACTTAAAACTCATCCTTCCCACATTTGATTGTCAGGAATTTCCATTCATCTTTAGGAAAATTGTTCAGCACACATTAGGGTATGAAATCACTTTCATTCAGCTGACCATTTGGCCAGTATTTTTTTTTTTTTTTTTTTTTTTTTTTTTACAGAAGATACTGCTATTACTTGAGGACTAGAATATTGAATCTTAAAAACAGTTCTATTGTGGAGTCATATAGCACATATAGAGTCTATTAGAGACAGACAAATATTTACACTTAAAAAAAACCAAATGTAGCACCTTTTCAGTTAGCCTCAACTGCTCAAACTGCTAACATCCTCAGTGACTGCTATTTGCTACACAGGCCTGACAGCAAATCAGAGCCCTCCAAAACAAATACAAGACAGCTCTGTGTAACACAAGAAAGTCATTTTCAAGCTATGTTCTCGGGAGACATTTGTCAGAAAGCTTTGGAGGACATCACTTGAGAAGTCCATTTCAAATCCAGACATGACAAGTTAATTGAAAGCAAAAGTTTCTAGTCAGCATGCTCACAGATGGTTAGGAAAGGCATACATCCATAATAATTACATTACTTCAAATAGACCTGCAGCTTTTCAGTTCCTACTGGACCAGTCTTTGCTGTATGTTCATGTACTTACAGGAGTACAGTTCAGAGTTTGAACTGGAGTAGAACTGGCAGCTGTATTCCTATCCAGTGCCGCAACTTCTTTTGAACAGTTGGTGTTGTCCAACAGAGGCAGTAGAGCCTTTGGAGATTCTGTATTGCCAGGTTTTCTGGAAAAATAATGAGACAAGGAAGAAAATTACCTTTTCAAAAGGGACTAAGAAAACAAGTGAGGAGACCTAACTTTTCATTCCATAAACCACAGACTACACTTGATGGCACCAGTCTTCTACAGACTTGTTTTTAACACATGCTAGTTGTTAGTTTGAGTAAGTCTAAATTTACAAGTATTTTTTTTTGTCCTAGTATCAAAGAAAGGTATGCAGGACCAAACCAGCATTTTTATACGTGCCATAATGTTAATGATTATCTTGCTAATGACTACAAACCTTTGTTAAACAACCCCGGCTTCTGTTTCCATTACATGCAGAAGGCTGCTTAGAAAGAATATTCAAGTGCATAAGTATGTACTGGCAAAAATGTTACCTTCCAACAATTATTGGAAAAAATGGAACATTTTCGCTCCTTTTTTCTTCTTCCAGAATAGCAGATTCCAGTGCAAGGCATATGCGATGTCCCTGGAATTAGATAGAGCTCATTCAAGTTTAACTGAGAACAGTCTAATTGTTTCACACGTTTACTGTGGCAGGTGAGCCTACGTAGGGAAATGCTTTCTTCCAGAATATTGATAATAGCCATGAATGCCATTAAAAACCTAAACAACTACGCTACCACAAGACTCCCTGGTAACTTCAGCACATTTGGCATTATGATCTTAATCCACATCTCCTCCACTTTCATAAGGACTAGAGAGGGGAATAACAGATCCCTACACTCTATTCAGAAAGTCACAGAACAGAAGGCAGGCTGAATTGGAATTTTTTTTTGACGTTTTTACCATTTCTCAAGTTCAAATACATAATAACTACTTTTGTGACTGCTAATTGGGTGACATGAAACACGAGAAGGGATAGCAGGCAACCCAGTTAAGCACTAGCAGTTCTGTTGTCTTCTTAAGAACCGTGTAAAGCAGCTTTGCATATTCTGTTTAATCCCTTCAATAGGCAGAGAAACACTCCAGTAAGAATTTCCTCCAAGTCTTCATTCATGGGACACGTGTAACTCTTATCCCTACAGAAATATTTGCTCTTTAAAAAACAAACAAACAAAAATCAACAGCCACCACCACAGGGCCTTTTCCACCTCTCATCACTTTAACGAAAAAGACACGCAAAGTGACATTAGAAGCGTATTTGTGAAAGAAATATCTGATTTCTTAAGGCTGCTTTGCATTTGAAAGGGCAACATCAAGCTATTTACCTCATTTGCATGATCCATATATACTTGCATTTCCTTCTTCAAACCTGTTTCATTTTCTCCTTTCAAAGTGAAGGATTTCCCTGATTTTTCAATCACACGAGTTATACCAGCTGTCTTGTGTATCTTTGCTCCTGTAAAAAGCATTTTTCTAGTCTGATTTGCACACAATGCCAGTATTTATGAAATACACATCCCTGCCATTACATTCCACTCAACTGAAATGAAATTCACCGACTCAGGAATTACTTCAATAATACAACCACTCCTGGATGAGCTCTGTAACTAGCAGAAATCAAACATTACTTAAATTGGGACTGTGACATTAGCGGAACACCCTCTATGCTCAGAGATCACTACTTCAATAGGCTGAATCATGCATTTGTTATGTTTTAAGAACCGCCTTTCTGAACAATCATCTGAGATGCGTCAGTGCAGTCTGGTTTGTCAAATGTACAGCTGGAGAAGGTGGCCATCTGCTTTCTGAAGTTAACAGTGGAAAACAAAGGCAAGCTCGGAGGAGCATGGACACACCTTTCAGTAAGCAGGTTAACTCCCAAAGGTAGAGCCAAAGATCTCATAAAAGAAAACATGCAGGTCAGTAATACCTTTGCAATGCACTCAACTGAAGAAGATACTAGAAACAAGCTAATGAATAAACTGATCTTTGAGCAGTAGAATAAAGGACAGAGTGATAAAGATCATGTTTCTTGCACTTCTTCAACCAAAAGTGTCCACTGTTTAACAGTATTTCAGTGTTTTAAATATCACTGGATAATTGCAAAAATGAATACGTACCATCATAAAAACATATTTCAACATCTGCAGGAGGTGAATTTTCCATCAACATGCACTTGGCGTATTTTGTGTAGAATGTAACTTTGGGGGTTTTTGTTCTCACTAACTGCACAAACTTGGCTGCATACTGGTACTTTTTCCAGTACTTTTCTAAAACAGAAGAACACT
This sequence comes from Bambusicola thoracicus, assembly GCA_002909625.1. Lineage (NCBI taxonomy): Eukaryota > Metazoa > Chordata > Aves > Galliformes > Phasianidae > Bambusicola > Bambusicola thoracicus. The sequence continues at coordinate 22,140 of PPHD01001877.1, forward strand.
ATTTTAATACATTTATCATTTGTCTGAGTATACACTGTGCACTGCTCAAATACGTATTTTATAGCTGATTGCTGTAATATTTCAGTAGTTGACAAACGTGAAAGAAATCAAGCTTAATTTCCAACTTTTTTTGTTGTTTTAAAAAGCATACAGCTTCAGTAGCTGTTTCTTCAATCAAAAATACTTCAGAACATCAGTGTAAAAAAGCAAAGTACTGCATGCATCATTTATGTAGCTATCGCAGTCCAGCTGGCTTCATGGCTCCAGGTGAAACTTGGCTTTGCTCTCCAATTAGAAGTTTATTGTCTTTTAAGAACTTGTAGTTACCTTATGTTTGCTCTTTTGTTTATATTAAATAATCTGTCAACGCTTTCAAATATCTTTTTCCCCTCTTCACCCCATGCTATGTAAGTATTAGGATGTGCAAATTAGGGATAGCATTCTTTAAAGTTTACTTGATATTTCTTCAAACCAAATTTAAACAGTCTCCAATGTGAATAATAAAAAAAAAATACAGAAATCTCAAGCTCGGTACACTGCATTGTAAAGAGGGTAAGCAGTTCCTTATGATTTCCATAAAAGTCACTGAAAACATTTGTTTACATTCTAAGGAAATTTCAGAAAAGTTTTCCAGTGAAACCACTTGGACTCTTATTCTGAAGGGAGTTTCATCCTCCTGATTATCTGAGAAGCAGAGGGTAAAAGCTAATCTCCAGATTCATTTAAGCATCACATTAATCATCCTCGTTTAAAAATAAATGTCACATTACCTGGCAAGTTGTCAAAATTATACATACAGCTGTCTTCAGGAGGAACGGGTGGCCTGTCGTCAAGAAGGAAGCCTCTTCCTTCATTCGGGTGATAAACTGCAATCTACGACAGAGGGAAAATATGTATCTACAGTTGCAACTCCCATGGAAGTAAAGCACAGTTTAATTAACGTGATTTACAATTAGCAGCTCTACTCCTTTAAGTGATTATTTAACAGCAGCAGCTTTCAACAACGCTTCACTGTTCCATAAGTCAAGTCCAAATCCAAATGGCTGTGCCATGGCTTATGTCTGCACATACACTGACAAAGCATTTCCAAGCACATAACTGCCTAAATGAAAATTAAAAAAAAAAACAATAAAGTAAGCACGTGGAGTAACATTAAATAAACTAGAAACTCTCACCGTATTTCCATCACAAGATATTCTGAGAACTTCTTTCACAAATTCTTGTGAATGGTGTTCTTTTATAAACTCCATACACACCTCCCCAGTATCTAGAATGCTCACCTAGAAAGTTTGAAACAAAACCAGTGAGTTACTTTCTAGCAGGCTGAGTTACTGTTTTTTTTCCACAGATGTCTTATAAACACAGCTTTATCCTAGAAGCACAAGCAATAGAACTTTTCTAGAATATACTGCAAACTGATAAATACTTCTCACATTAACTTTTACTCTTAGTGCTACTAATACAGAATGCTTCTTCATGGCACAAACCTGGTCAGGAAGGATGTGGCTCCCTAAGTGACAAACCAAGACAGGTCAGCTCCATTATGCTCTTAAAAAATATATTAAGAAATGGAGGAGGGAGAAGAGATGAGCAAGACTGCAGGAAATGGAACAAAAAGCAGAAAAGTGATAGCAGGAACAACCAACCAACCAGAAAACTCACACAATCAGTAGGGATTAATGGAACTTGATTTGGTTGGTTTTTTTTCCTCCCTCATTTAGAAGAAAGGAAAAAAGCAGCACTTAAGAAAAAATATTTAAGTACCGGAGAGTTAGACTGTTTTCATATCTAATCCATTTATTTACCTGATCTGTAAAAGTATTAGAGTTTCAACCACATCAAGAGTTTAAATGCATCTTGCACAGATAAGCAGTGCAGATATTTGAAACTGTAGGGAATATATATGTGGTCAGTAGTTCCTATGTCTTCTTGTACTTTCCTTGCTTGTAACCCAAAAGCAATGCAGCCACAGCATTTGCTAGAAGTGGCCACAAGGTTGCAGTATTCCACATTCAGAAAAACTACAATGATTCTTACTGATACTTTCGAACTAAATTTCTAGCAGCATAAATTCATATAACCTAACTTTACCTATAGATTTGTAGGAAAAAAGTTTGATTTCAAGTGATCTTTAAAAGATGTTCACGTATTTTAATTATTTCATTTTATTTAATTAATTATTCAGTTTTTAATTATCCAGTTTTAAGAAATGGATACATACCACTGCATTTTTTGTTTTTTGCCTGATTGGTTTTAGCCTGTAAGCACTGAGAGGCGATACTACACTTCGCAGCGTAGGTTTCTGACGTGCCGGTGGTTCTTTGCCCCATGCTTGGTTTTGTTCTGAAGCTGACCAAAGGCCACAGGAAGATGACGGAACTTTTTCAGATTGGCAGAGAACTTCAGAAATATATTCGTTTGGGTTTCTCTGATTTAAAGAATGTGAACAATCATGGGATGCATCCTGACTCCGGATATCCTTTAAGGTGTTCCATCCATTTCTCGATGCATCTTGCTGCACATCCAGATGATAACGAAAGCCTCCATGTGCATTACCGTTGCCAGTTAGGTCTTCAGGTGGTCTCAGCTGAGCTGAAAGCATTGTAGAAGAACATTGCAGATTTAAAGAGTCTTAGTAAGCAAAAAACCCAAATGCTACTATATTTTGAAAAAACTCTTAAAAACCTTAGGCAGCTTTTTTAAGCAGGCAATGCGATTTCCTTAATACTCAGTCCAATCAATATCAGTCCTCATAGAATTTCAGTGGTTATTTTAAATGAAGTTCATTTAAAATTAATGTTGTCATGAGTATATCTGTTATGACAGCCTTAATGTGCGTCAAATCACCTCACAACAGCACTGTGAAGCAAAAATGCTAAGATTTCAACAATCAATCTGTTGGAAGATAATTAAATCAGTCGTCATCCAGATAACCACTAAGATTCACATGTTTCAGGTTAGCCAACAATACTGTTTAACATCAGTTGGGTTTTTAGTATTTCAAATGTTAAATGTGCATGCTAAAAGCCTTCCAGTTGCTTGTTTAAAAGAAAAAAACAGACTATGTTTTTATACTTAAGCTTCCTGTAACTGCTTCTCTACTTCTGATATTTAAGCCCGTGATTAAGGGCTTAAATAACAAAGGTGCCTCACCCAAATAAGCAGCCCACCCCTGCCATGTTGTAGAACACCTGAGAAGCGACCAAAAATTAAGTAGGATTATTTGGACCATATGTCACATGATTCCAGTTTCCTATAGATAGAAAGGTAAGGAGTTCAGTAATAGCAGAACAAAAAAAATGTGTGAACGGATTTATTATTTAGTTTTATGATTAAATTTCGTTATTGGAAAATGATGTAACACAATGCGCAACAAGAGCGCCTCCTTCCCTTCTGTGCCTTTTGTCCTTTCCTCCACCCCTCCTTCTGCAGCCTCATTCTCTTTCTTTCACTGAGGTCATATTTTCTTTTAAGGCTTATTTATTTGCCCACCTAAATTAACGGAGCTTTTGAGTCACCTGCCAATCCTGTCATTTTATTTACAAATTCAGGTAAGAGCTGAATAATTAGGGTAGGTTCTAAAAAACGGTTTTCTTCTTTGTGCCTTTATTTGTTTTCGCTAAAATGCTGAAAAAAAGAACAGAACTACATTTTGGGAAGCTAAGCATTCAAACAACAGTTTTTGCACTCTTCTGAAGGCAGCTGTATGTAGCTCATTATATTGATCCAACAGCTTGGGAAGAGTGCTATCTAAAAAGCAGTCTGAAATCCAGTCACCAATATTTAGGTGTATATATATATTACATTCCAGCATCACATTTCCGTGGCCAATCCCTTCCATCATAAGCTCAAAGATGGAAAATTTGGAAAAACAACAGAAATAGTTACAGGTTGCAACTCTACCTTGAGTGCAAAGATACATAACAGATTAGTGACTTACCATTTGTCTGCATGCTTCCGAGCCACTGCTGCATGGTTTCAGCCTGGGACTTCTGCTCTAACAAACCAAAAGGGGGCTTCATTGGATAGAGAAAATTTGAGCTGCAAAATAAAAGTTACGTATGTAATCAAGATTACATCAACAGTGCTTGCACATCAAGTGTTACGCCGCTACAGCTGAAGAAATGACAACACAAAACACTCATTTTATTGAAATAGAAAAGTAACTTCTGATAATTCAGATTATCAGAAAGAAAGATTCGTTTTGCACAGCACTGCACAGAAAACAAAGATCAGACCTCCATCTAACACCAACCACCCTAGCTTCCCTTGCCTGTTTGACACCTGGGCTGGTTTATATATGCTGAAGAAATCTGTCAAATGAGAGTAAAGAAGCCAAAAAAAGTGACGGAGGAAATAAATACAGAACTAATTTTCAGGTCATTATCTTTGACTAACGGGTTTTTTTGTTTGTTTGTTTCCTCCCTTCTGGGACAGAAAGTGTTGTTCATTTTATAATCCTTAATTTGCACTTTTTTTTTTTTAATTATGTCTTGTCTTGGTATAAGGCATTGCTAAAGATGAACTGAAATACCCCACAGCAGCAAGTACATATGTTGGCAGTCATAGATGGAATGCCTTCTCCCCTCATCTCTCTCTCCTACAAAGAGACATCAGCAAGAGTCTCTACTACAGTCACGGTGGAGAATGAAGTACTCAGCTTGCTATAAAGGAAATAAGTAATCAGTAGAGGTCTACCAGGAAAAGTAAAAGCTACAGTCCAGCTGGTACACACGCCACATCTAAGAACTATAAGACGGGGCAGAGGGAAGGTGAACCTCTCCATATCAAGAGCATCAAGTATTACCCTTTATAAGCTGTATTCAAGCTATAACCATAGAGGCTTTTGGTACCTAATGCAGTCTAGTTCCAAGAAAAAAAAAAAATGCTTCCAACATTAAGGTAACTCAAAATTTCATCATAAGAGCTCATTCTTACTGTGGTTGGTCTTTTACAGGTGGAGATATCTGCCCTTCAAAAGAACCAGAACTACCAGAAGTCTTTTCCTTAAATATTTCTCCCATATCAGTATAGCTGTTTGCAGGTGAAAAGCATTCTGTGTTTTCCCTCGTTCCTCCTCTAGGCTTGGAAAGCAGTTCCAGAGAGTGACACCTCTCAATGATATTTGATATTCCTTGAGTCTGACTGTGGGATGTGCCAGACCTATCTGAGGAGTGCGCTCTTCGGAGGTAGCGGGAATGTGGTCTCTCTTCAGCAAGCTGCATGACTCTTCCCCTGCCACTTGTGCCCATTTCTTTCCCTTGAATTCCCCACTGATGAAAAGAACCACTCCCATCCACAGATGAAGCATTACTGGGATTCTTGTTTTTAGGAAAAAAGGTAATTTTATTTGGGAGCGGCTGTCCCACTAACAGCTTCTTCTTTTCCTTCAAGCAGCCACTGGTACTGATGCTGGAAGAGCCTGTAAAAGTGGTAGAGATGGTAGCATTTCCACTGTCCATGGAATCTTCTGAAGTCCCTGAATCTTTGCTCCGTGCAGAGCTACACCTGGACATAAAAGGATGATCCAACACAGAGGAAAGACTCAAACGATCTGCTGGGTTTTTGCGAAGTAATTTATGTATAAGGTCTTGTGCCTCTCTGGACAAAAAGGCTGGCATTTCGTAATCTGCTAATACTACTTTATTCAGTGTGTTCTTCACTGTGTCAGTGTCAAAAGGTGGCTTTCCAATAAGAAGAGTGTAAAACATACAGCCCAAAGACCATACATCAGACTCAAGGCCATGTGGACTCCTCGTGGCTATCTCTGGTGAAATGTAATTAGGAGTTCCACACATGGTATAATGCTTTTCATGAGGCATTTTCAACTGAGTTGCTAGTCCAAAATCAGCAATCTTGACGTTCATGTTACTGGTGAGTAAGAGATTGGAAAGGGTGAGGTCCCGATGCAGTATTCCATGAGAATGAAGATACAGCATACCCGTGATAATTTGATGCAAGAAGTGTCGGGCTGTCAAAAGCACAAGAACAAATGCTTTAGTGCAGTAACTGAAATCATAGCTCTGAAAACAGTAACCCTTTGAAGTCTGCTGCTTGTCTCTCCTTTATCTTTCCTTAACTAGTGAGGATGTTACAAGGGTCTTTAAGTGTCATGATAATGAGATAGGAACAACACTTTCCGCTTTTCTGCTTCAAGCGGCACAGCATTACTGTCTTCTACAACAGTCCATAAAATAGCATTCTGTAATGCAGTAATCCAATTTGTTTCCGTGATAATAGAAACATGCAATTACGACAGGCTAACTGAAAATATTTCTGAAGCTTCCTTAAATTAGGCTTCTGAGAACTTGAAATTTTAAATTGCTCTCGTCACTTTCAGAAACAAATACATGAAGCCAAACATCTTCATTACATGCAGGTTATAAAATACTGGAGACAATTTGGATGATATTTGTTTTATCGTTAGCAAAAGTATTCCAGCTTCTTGTAACCTTCTACGTTTATAACACTGGCATATTTCTGTTCATTTCACATTAGAAATTCAGGAAATATTTAAGCTGTAGGTTACAGCAAGAACAACAAAACCTCATCGAGGCTCAGACAGCATCATTTATTATGTTGTTTCAATTACAGCAATTTTAAGAATCATTCTTAAAGCAAACAATTTACAATCCTTTCTCTCTTTGCAGATGGCAACGAGTGCAGAGGAACAAACATTTGCAGAAGTCACTTGTCAAAGAAACAGGTCCTTTTTTTCCCCCCCTAAATCCAAGTCAGCAGTTTTATCAGCTTTCAGAACTAAGGTTCTGATCAGATGAACTATTTCTATTGGAGCAGACCTGGATTAAACAGATGCCTGTGTAACAGTACCCCTTTAATCCAGCTCTATGAGAGCTTCCAAAACAGTCTCCAATTACAGTAGATTGACAGAATAAGACTAGAAACTGACAGAGAGGCAGGTAAACTAAAACAGCCATGCAGAGTGACCAACACGGGGAATTCTGGGAATGGCAGAGGCAACAAACAATGAACCCAAATGGGGTGAAACCAGAACAGCATGTCTGCTTGTGCCCTAAATCACTGCACACAGCACATTACTTTGCTGTTATTTCTTCTGGAACTGCATTCGTTTCGCTTTGTCTTTCAGTGATCCATGCTACACCTGAAATTCTCACACTCAATTGTCCAAAAAAGAAATCAGCAAATGTGTAAGTGCAGTTAACCTGGTTTTTTTGCTCGACTTATGCAAACACTATTCACAAGAGTAATGGCTAATTTAAAGGTTTAAAATTGCTGACAGTGAACTCTAAATATAAGATAGGATTTTTGTTTTAGTCCGCTGACTTTCATGAGAAACAGAAGTGCAACTATAGCAGGATTTCTCCTCAGCTGCCAGTCTTTCAAACAATCCTAGACCAAGCATCAAATTGGATATTTCTTCCTCATACTGGACTTCTTCCTAACTTAGCCCATACATAACTTGTACAGAGTTAACTGCTTTATCTTCATTTACACACACACTTGGAACACACTAAAGATTTCCAACAATCCTACATAAGATGAGCTAGAATCTGGAAGGCTAATACAGTAATTTGGTGTATAAAGGTAAGGTCTACCTTTTGGTAGACACTGACATCTTCTCTGAAAGCCCAAATAGCACAAGCTACTGTCAAAGGGTGTAAACAGAAACAAAAGCACAGAAATACTTAAGTGAAAATGTTTATCCCAACTTACCTCTAGGTTACCACTTCTCACAAGTTTTTAAGCTATACAGTTTCAGACTGATAGCTGTTTTAAATGTTCTTTCACTGGAACCAAACTTACTGAATAAGTCATCAAGTAAATACAAAGAGAGACTCATAGAAAAAAAAAAAGTCTCACCTTCATCTTCTGAAAAGGGTTTCTTTCTATTCTTTATGTATCTACTCATTTCACCATTGTGACACATTTCAAGTATCAAGTACACATAGTTGCTATCTTCAAAATAGTTATAAAGCTAAAAAAAACAACAACAAAGCAAGAAAATTAGAATACTTGCAGACTACACAGCAAGTCACATATGCAGTTACTGCTAAAAATACATGAATCTTACCTCAAGGATAGATGGATGTTTTAGCTGACAATGTATTTTCACCTCGTTCTGAACCCTTTGTACCATTCCCACTTTGTGCATGGCTTTTTTGTCTATCTGAAAATAGATCACAATATTTTTCAAGCGGTGCAGCATTGATTGCATGCATTTAGTTAACTGAACTTGAAATTTTAACTGTTTGATGCATGTTTTGCCTGAAAACCCTGACATATAAACAAGGTTTTAGCTTTACCTACTAGATGCTCTTCATGAGCAAGTATCTTAGAGAAACTGAGGACGACAATTGTTCAAATAGTGAATAAACAGTAACAAAATTTTGAGAGAAATCCAATGCTAAGTTTGCAAAGCACACACGCTAAAAGAAGCTAACATTAAAAAGGTGGATAAATGCAAGAATTATAAGTCATAATTAAAACTAGCAAAACACCTTTGAAATGAGAGTTTCTGTCATAAAGGTTTGCCTTTACAGCAATGGAAAATGCTAACACAAGTTAAAGGGCTGCAAGCTCCTCCTGTGCTCAGGAGCTCTCCAGCTGAACAGAATCTAAAGGATGTTTTTGTAGGTGCCGATTTCTGAATTACAGTTACAGAGATCATTGTACAACCATGACTGAGTATCTCAGCTCAAGTCACTTTAACAGCAACGGTAACACTTTTAGTAGTTACCAATATAGGCTTTTTGATTGCGCTGCACCTTCCAGGACCAAGTCCTACTCTCAGAATCTGTTATCCAGAAACAAGGGGTCCAGGCTTCTGGGCATCCCAGAAGCCGCAGATTCCTCCAGCTGGCTGCCTTACCATTTTGATAGCCACTTCCAGGCCGGTTTTCAGGGATACCGCTCTGTAGACCCCGGCGAAGGAGCCCTTTCCCAGGAGGTTCCCCACCTTGAAGTCCTGCAACGCGAACACATAACCGCAGTCAGCCCCAGCGCGACGGAGAGCGCGCCCCCAAAGAGGCCCGCAGCCCACAACCGCAGGAGCGACGCGGTCAGTACCTGCACGGAGCCCTCAGGGCCGCGCAAGCAGACGGCGGCGGGGCCGCTCGACGCCCAGCCCGGCATCGTCCTCCCCGCTCCGCGCCCGCCTCGCACTGCGCCCGCCGCTTCCCGGGGCGTTGCGGGGCAGCCGCCTTCCCGCCACCCGGCCCGCCGCTCTCGAGGGAGCCCGCCGCGACGCCGCTGCCATGGCAGCGCCACACGCAGCGCTTCGAACCGCCCGAGGCCCCGCGGGGGCCGGGCTCGGACCGCGCCCCGCCTCAGTGCGGCCCCCGGCCGCGTTAGCTGCCGCGGCGACCCCGACGGCCGCCTCCCTCCCGAGACGGGGACGATCCCGCCCGGCTCGGCCTCGCCCACGGCAAATGGCGGGGCGGCCCGAGCCAGGCCCCCGCAACCCACCTCTATCGTCTCGCCGATGCAGGTCGCCATGGCGCCGGCCGCTCTCCTCGGGTCTCGCTATGAGTTCTCCTCGGTACCTCGGCCGCGGCTCGCCATTACGGCGCCCTCCGCCGCCCGCCTCGGGCCAGGCCTGCTCGCTCGCGGGCCCGGCGGCCGCCCCCCTCCCCCTGCGCCTCCATTTTGAAAAATCGCGCCGTTACCGCCCCGGCCCCGCCCCGGGCCGAGGCTGCGTCTGACGCAATCGCGTCGCGCGGGACCGCCTGTGGCGCCATCGTTCAATTTGGGGGGCGGAGGTGTGCTGCGCATGCGCGGAGCCTCGTGCACCCGTTCCCTGGCGGCCGTTGGGAGGCGCTGAGGTAAACGTAACCTTGCTGAGGGAGCTCACGTACGTACAGCGTCTTAGATCGTAGAACCGTTGCGACTGGAAAGACTGTTGATACCATGTAGTCCAACCATCAGCCCATCGCCCCGTGCCCGCTAACCCGCATCCCTTCGTGCCACATCCACACAGCTCTTGAACACCTCCAGGGATGATGACTCTGGGCAGCCTGTGCCAGTGCATCGCCACACTTGCTGAGAATAACTCTTCCAAATCTCCAATCTGAACCTCTCGTGGTGCAATTTAAGGTCATTACTTCTCACCCTACCGCTGTTACCTGGGAGAAGAGGCTGACCCACACCTCACCACAACCTTCTGTTAGGGAGTTGTAGAGGGCAGTATGGTCTCCCTGAGACTCTTCTCCAGATGCAACAGTTCCAGCTCCCTCAGCCACTCCTCGTAAGACTTGTGTTCCAGACCCCTCACCAGCTTCACTGCTCTTCTCTGGACACGCAGGTATGTCGATGTGGCACTCCACCTTTTCCAGCCTTTGCCAGCTTGTTGACTGTAAGCCTTGATGGTTCTTGCTGCCTGCCAGCTTTCATCACTGGAATAAAATACAGGGTTTTGTAATCAGGCTGCACCTTCCAGGAGGCTGCTCTGCAAGTTGTATGGAGTCATCCCCTCCTTGATGGCTGTAAAATGGGTCCCTGATAATTGTGGGTATTATGTTCCAGCTGCTGACAATCCTTAAATGTAAAAAGGAAACTGTGTGGCTGACTAAATGGATTAGTCTGTGGAGCTGTGCACCCTTAAACATCATCAGTTGTTTGAATAATTAGTTTGGAACATCGGCAAAAGTGGGACTTTCATTTGAGCTTCATTGGTAGAATTTTCGTTGAAATGGTGATGAGTAAAGTTGTGTGAGTAAGTTCATGTGCCAAAAGCATGACCAATGCACAGATATTGGGGCCAGCTACACAGCCAGTTAACAGCATTCAAAGTATGCTGCATGATCATGTAAAAGACATTGGTAGCTAGAGATAATGCCTTTTAATATTAGCCACTATAGCTGGAGAAGTGTATGTGCTTCAGGGCACAGGCTACTTTTATAAGCAATGATAATTGCCTTGCTATTGAAATTCATCTGGGTCTATCACTAATGAGGCAAATCAACTCTGACCTTGAACAAAATGACAGAGGTGCAGTGTCAGTACTTACGCAAATGTCCATGTAGATAGTGTTTTGTAGACTGATGGACAGTACTGTGCTCAGTACAGTCTTGTAATTTGCTCTTTGTACATGCAGTTTCTAGATGAGTTAGTATGTACTGTCTCATTGTCATGAAAAAAAGACTGGAAAGAAAAAGACAAAGGGTGTTGTGGCTTATGCCTTTTCTGTTTCATACCTAATCAGGTGTATTCAAAAAGTGTCATATATGATGCAAACAGCCTTGATCCAAGGTTACTTTTCTTGTCTTGTTCTGATCACTGGTTCCAGTACTCATGCATAACTAATACTGTGTACATGATGTAGTCGTATTTCTGGATACTAGTTTAGATTGTAAGTAGCCAGCAATTAGACACTTTACGGTGATTAATTTCATAGTCAGAATGTGAAGGTGGTGAAATTGAGTGTATTTATTTCTGACATTAGGAATCTGCAAGATTTTGCTGGATTGGACCATGAACAAACTTTTTATTTTAGCAGGCCTTATTCATGTTAACTTCCTTGATTAAAATTTGATTTTTTGTTTGATTTTAGTAAGCTATTTATATAGGAAATAATTGCTTCTAAGCCTGGAAACAGTCAGTGCATTTGTAAAGGTGTGATAAAGGATACGTGGATATGCTTGTGGAGTCCATATACCTAAGAATTAAATAGATGTGTTTATGCACCCACACTGGGAATACTCTCTGAGCGCTTGACCACAAGGCGTAAAGGTATAGTTTGCAAATGATACTTTGTCATCGTTAGTTGCTATGCAGCTTTGCTTGTGCAAGCAGGTTCATGACACTGATAGTTTCACAAATTTGACACGTACATATTTATCTCACACTGCTGCTTTTGACAGATCCAGGGAGAAGTTCTCAGATATATATGCTAGTGTAGTACCTACTAATAGTTTCAACAACGTTCTTTATATATCCTGAATAAACGATTAGCTGTAGGCATGTGCTGATACATCAGCTGTGGCTTTTATTTTCCAATCAGGACTATATATGAAAAAAACACTTGTTTTACGTTTTTCTCTTTCAGTGACATTAAACTGAGAATCAGACAGCACAAAACATTGATTCTTAAAGGGATTTTTTCTCTTATTATTGGAAGTTTGCCCTATTTGCTATTTTCAAATTGAATTTGGCACATTGTTTTGTACAGCACAGTGCTTCAGCAGACATATCCCACTAAACCTTGATTGCAGGGGGTCACTTTTGTCATAGGAACCAAAAGCAAAGAGTGGTTAGAGAATTTCAATAGAATTAAGTTGTGATATTCCATAAGCCTCCATCATGCTCCAAGAGAAGGTGAAGTTTGAATGAGGGAACCTATGGATTCATAAATGACTTCCTACCCTCCTGCCCCTTGCAGTGCTGTTGCCAAGACTTGATTTCTTTAGCCAAGCAAATTAATAGTAAGGCTGCTTTGCATGTGTCTTTGTAATTTCAGTATAAACTGTGTTTATACCTTAGGCTGCAATGAGTCTCCAGGATCATACAGTTAGCTGTGGCAGCCTATTCTGGTCTGTTTCAAAAACTGACCGTTTTTCATCTTGAAAATATGAGGTCTTGCAATTGTTGAAAGCCTCTTTTGGAACTCACAGTTCTGAAGGTTTAAAATGTTCTTCTGTATTTATATGCACCTGTAGTCAGTTTAAGCTTGTTTGTTCTTGCCCAGGCATAACTCAGCCTCTGTAACTCTTTTCTGTGCCTGCTGGATGCATCTGTGCTAGTAAATTGAAAGAGTCTCAGACCTTTCTCAAGTCAGGACCGGCTTACTGGTGTGTCATAGCCCAGGTTGTGTGCATAAATGCCCTTTATCCCCTCATCTCCCCATTAGGGTAACAACAACCAGACCAAGAGTTACGAGGCATGGACCCAGGCCTGAGATGTATCCCCCAGCCTTCAGTGCAGACTGCTACTCACTTTGCCCAGGACGCCAGAGCTGGTGTGGATGCTCCCGTCTGTGCATGCTGAGCAGGCAAAGGTTCTACCAAACCCAGCAGGATCAGGCACTGATGTCTCACTGGGGACTGATGAAACAGAGATGACAGTTGTATAGCCTGTTGAGGTGTAACACATCTGTGTTTTGAAACTGTACAGAGCAGCAAGCTCATTGGGAGAGAGGAGATGCTGCAATGTATAGTTCACCCAAGCTGTGCTGCTTATACCCAGGAGTGTGAGTACGTATGGGAGGAGTAGGATGTGCAAGTAATGAGCTGCTTTGGAAAGTGCCTTCCTTCCTCTAGCCATGCAGGAGTAACTCAGTGAAGATGGGTTCACACGAGTGGCCATGGTCAGATCTCTGAAAGAGATCTCCTGTCTGGGAGATGTATGCTCACTGAGTCTGCTGCAGTACAGCAGGAAGTTGTGTCCAGCTCTGGAATTTATCCCTGTGGCAGTGTGTGTTCTGTCCTCTTCTGCCACGCTGTGTGAATTGTTTAGTTAAAAACAAGGACTTTTTTCACCCTTCTACTACCAGATCACATTCTCAGGCTCTACATTCCATCATGACCTGCTTTTCAACAATTAACTTGATGAGTCTAGCCGCCTTTTCCCTCAAAACAGAGCTACCCGTGTAGGCTGTCCAGTGTTGCCATTCCCTTTTTTAATGTTTAACTGGTAACAGAGAACCTAAACTTGTACTTACCAGAGTTCAGCCAGATTCTAGGACCTGGTGGCAAGGGTAATGGACATCAACAGGAGTGGTTACTCCATATCTCCCTGGACGTTTAGGCTGTTCACCCTGGAGGTGCTTCCCTCTGAAAGTAGGCAGCGAGACACAGAGGGGCTCAGAAGAGAACTTCCACTAGAGTATTTGCTTTTGAAGTTTTGTTGAGCTGTAGCAGATCATCAGCTATGGGAACGCACCTTATGAATACTCTGGGTTTAGCTTTTTGGGTGTATCACAGCTAGACTGCTCAAGGTGCCAGGCTTGCCAAACTTCATGAAAGAGAATGATCTGGGGACAGCCTGTGTTAATTGTTCCCTTGTCTTTCACAAACTGCTGCATGAACTGAAGTCTCTGTTGCATTTGCCATTGGCTGTGATTGTTTCAGAAGCTCTAGAAAATGTTTGCTGAGCTGCTACACATCCCCAGTGAGCTGTGTTTTTCTGGAATGATGATATAGACATGTTTGATGCAATGTGAAGTTGAAATGCATATATGCTCAAGGCTTGCAAAGGTAACATTAGAGGACTATGCTGTAGAGCATGCCAGGGTGATGCTGCCTTATCTTTGGTGCTTGTTGGAAATGGTTCCTGAACTGATTTTCACTTTATCTGTGTTATTGAAACTGTGAGGGTCATCTGATTCATCATCAATGATACCCAACCCTGTGTTTTTATGGTAGCTTCTAATCTTGTGATGTCATTAAAGCTCATTGTTGCACTTCTCGTGTTTTCATGACAGAGCCATTGATGGCCGTTTCAATTTTCAGTATTTTGTACCTTTGATGAAAGGTAATTCTAATCCCATATTTAGGCTCCAAAATCTTCATATCAGAGAACTGTATTCTTGCTGAGCTTAGGCATGAGCAATAGTTCTCCAATAATTTTCTGTAAACAGCTTTCTTATGGCAGTTCCACTAGTTCCAGTCACCCCACACTGGCTCAGCCAATGTATGGAAGGACTTCAATTCATCTTCAGTTTCCTTTCATTTGCTGCAATCTTTCACGCTGACACTGTAATATTTCTCCTTCTAGTCATACAAGAACTCCTGAATCTTATTTAAATCCGATTCTTCTCTGGGGGACATTTTGTCCTACCCAATGACATACCTAAATCTCAGTTTTGAGTCCCCTCATTGATTTGGCCTTATTTTATCTGGTTTATATGGTCTCTCACATCATCATCATACTGCAACCCAACATCAGCTCAACAAGAACAAAAAACTGGGTTAGAATTTCTGGATTAATTATTAAATGGTATTTGTCCTTTGAATTCCAAACCTTTTACCAGCCTTTGCCAGATGTATATTATTGTAAAATATGTTTGAACCAATTTTTTTAAGGGGGGAAACCTCACCTTGTTACTTTGCTGCAGCTGCTGTGAACAGAAGTACTGAAATGACATCGTTTTCTACGCAGAAGAGAAGGAAGAGCAGTGATGGTGTGTTTGCCTGGAAGGCCCACAGCACTGCAATCCCATCTCCAGGGATCTCATTTCCATGTTAAACATGTCAAGTGACAATGACTGTGTCTTGCCTTTAGCTAGGTTGTCTCAGTTGTTAATTACCCCCACTTTGAACATACACATTTATGCTGAAGCAAGTATACCTTGCTTTGGCTTCATGCCATTTAGTTCTATTTCTTTTCTGCTGAAATAGAAATCACCACCATTGTCACGTTTTAACAAAAAGTTAAGTCCTTTCTAAAGTTTAAGAATATGATGATGTATTTGCTTTGTAATAGAACTTCTGACTGAGCACGTCTGGTGTGTCTGGTGCAGTTTCTGTGGCCCCATGTGACTGGTATTTGTTGTGCTGGTACCCTTTAACTCCACATCTTCTTCTCCTTTGGTCTGCACTGATGTCTTATTCATCCATCTGTATCTCAGGTCATTCCACTGTCTCTTAAGAATATTACTGCAATATTATTTTTTTATTAGTTATCTGAAATTTCCCTACACTTCAGCAGCTCAGATTACTGCTTCAATGTTCTCCATACTTGAAAGACTGGAGAGATGAAGTCATTCATCATAGAATCATAGAATGTGTTGAAAAGGACCTCAAAGATCATCTAGTGTTAACCCCCCTGCCATGGGCAGGGTCGCCAACCATTGGACCAGGCTGCCCAGAGCCACATCCAGTCTGGCTTTCAATGTAGGTAGTAGTATCAGATTTTTTTGCCTCCTCCACTTTGTTATCTCAGAAGAGTGCCATTCTTTATTCTTTATTTTGTTCTGCCTTAAGTTAGAGCCGGCGTAGATGCTCAGTTTCAGTAATAAATGAAAACCATATGGTCTTCTAGACAGCTGTTTCCCCAGTCAGACACATGCACTGCCTGAAATCTGTAGAAAGGACAGTTCTTCTCAGTTGGGATTGTGATTAGTTAGCCTGAATACTGTCCGTTTTTATATGAATGTGTACAGTTGCCTTTTGTTTCAGGTTGTCTTCTCAGACTGAGAAGAATACAGCAATAAAATCATCAGAATCTCATCAGAAACTGCAGGAGATCTGCTTTATTTTCCATACAAACTTTGCACTTGACAGTAGTTCTTTGTTGGAACCGTTCCTTTCTGATCCTATGGTATTTATTTATTTAGTGGTGGTTTAGAATAAGATTGCTTTTAAAAGCTTAGTTTTTCTTGTGTAATACAGTTTTTCTTGTGTAATACAGTTTTTCTTGTGTAAAAAACGTGGTCAAGCTGACCCCCTGCATTTAAGGGACATCTGCTGGCTCTTCACAGTATTCTGCTAGCAGTGACACTTAGCGAAGAAGGTCCACCTCACTTGGAGAATGACTCAGAGGCATCATCCCTCACCTCTCCACGAACAGGGGAGATGGCTGTGCTCTTGAAGAAAGCTTTAGAAAACATGGCAAAGTTTGATGAGTTCTTTGTTAACTTCAGGTCTATTTTTTTTTAAGTTTGCTTAACTTCTCTTGGGTAGGACTGCTTAGTATGCGAGAATGCTAGAAATAACATGTTCAGCTTGGGTGAAAGGAAGAAGGAAGGGAAATAAACCACATAATGTATCATTCACTCTCTCAAGACAGTGAAGGTGTGGCGCAGGAAGGTGCTGAAAGGATCCCTGCCAGGTTCTGCTTTGATGTGTTAACTTTATATTCTGAATGTTAGAATGAATTACATCTTAGCTTCGCAGCATATGCACAAGTGATTGCTGTGACCTGCTTGTGCAGGAGTCTGTTTCAGCAGCAGCAAGCTGTTGAGGCAAAGAAGGGCAAGCAAGACAGTGCAGGCACCAGGGTTTGTGCTGCAGCTCTGCCTGTGTGCATTAGCAGCTTGATAAATTCTACACAATTCTGTGAGTCTTCATCACCAGGAACCAAATCACAACCACTGTCAAGAAGAGGGACTTAGTTTTTAAAACTGAAGTTTGTAATTATACAGTCACAGTACTTTAGTGAAGGTATTTAGAGACATATTTAGAGAGGGTATTTAGAGACATATTTAGAGGCATTTAGCCCTGCAAAGAAGGACCTGGGGGTCCTGGTGGGTAAAAAGCATAACATGAACCAGCAGTGTACTCTTGCAGCTCGGAAAGCAAATGGTATCCTGGACTCCATCAGATGAGGGGTGACCAGCTGGGATAGGGAGGT